>JAMYXJ010000372.1:0-25376 GCA_024500145.1 Gentiana dahurica var. dahurica | reverse complement strand
CAATTCTTTTCATAGTGCCTGCAATCTCTGAAACGAACTTTAAGCAAAATATGAAGGGTACTTCTCCGATTTCCAGTTCTTCTAGCAAGGTAAATGAATCTGGGACATTTCATGAGCGTACATTGTTATGCAAATGTGGCGTTCCTGCAAAATTGGTGACTTCAGGAACATATGCTAACCCAGGGAGACTGTTCTACGGTTGTCCTTATTGGCCGGTATGACTAATTTTTTTGGTTATACTTTCCATTTACTTTCAAGGGATAATGTGTCTGTATAATAATTGGAATTTCTTATTTTGCAGGATGATGAAGTCAAATGTGACTATTTCATATGGCAGGACAAGGTGTCTGCATCTACTGGGCCATATGGCAAAGTGTCTTCATCTACTAGGCCATATGGCAATGTGTCTTCATCTACTGGGCCACATGAAGATGTTACCTCTGTGAACTTGATGAAGAAAACATATAAACTTGAATGCACAATCGGTGTCCTTCAAAATGATATTGAAATGATAAAGTGCATGCGAGACAATGATGCAAAAAAAATTGAACAAGTTGAGATCAACGTCACTGAGTTATTGAGAGGTCGCAATTCAGATTCCATGGTTCAAATGTTACTCCATGATAGAGAAAGGATTGCTCGCCTGGAGACACTACTTGAGAAGACCAGGGTAGGGAACAATTCATCTCAAAAGAAACTTGTATTATTGACTATTACTTGTCTAACCTTTTATTTCGTATGTCATCTTACGAAATAAAAACTAAATTTCTTGGTATTCTGTATTTCTCTGTATATTTCTGTACATTTTATTTGGTTTTCTTATCTAATGGTTATTTGAAGGATTTGAATAGTTATCACATTAAACAAAAAGGAGAACAACCGACACATCAATGTTTTACAAGCTTAAACCCGTATCCTGGGGAAACACAAGCTTGAACTTGTTTCCAGGGCCGACACAAGTTTAAACCTGTTTTTTTTAAGAAGATAAACCTGTTTCTAGAGTGAATGTTTTACAACACCCTTAATGGACGCAAAACACCACATTCGTGACACTCGAACAACGTCCCTTCACATTAAACAAATGAGAACAACCAACACATCAATGTTTTACAAGCTTAAACCCGTTTCATGGGGCTACACAAGCTTGAACTTGTTTCCAGGGCCGACACAAGTTTAAACCTGTTTCTAGAGTGAATGTTTTACAACACCCTTAATGGACGCAAAACACCACATTCGTGACACTCGAACAACTTCCCTTCACATTAAACAAATGAGAACAACCAACACATCAATTTGCCATCATTCAAAATTCAACATCATCTACATCTTCCAGATTTAAACATCAACCAATCAACCAAAGAAGAACAACCAACACATAGAATTTGCCATTATTCAAAATACAATAACAAACAAACACATCAACACATCACTTTCCATTATTCAAAATACAACAAAAGTTACGTCTTCGAATCTTACACATCAACCAATCATCCTCAATGATTAAACATCCATAATATGTAAACATCTCATCCTCTTCATCAACACTAATACTTAAACAGCCACAATATGTATCCCATCGCCTTCCTGTAACATTGTCAAAGAAAAAAGGTAACAAGCTTAATGCAATGTAACATGATTGAATATAAAAAGAACTCTAAATATTAATCCATACAATACCTTATCATGGCAAAGTAGGAGTGTCGCTGGTGAGCATTTCTCCACCAATCAAACTCTTACAAGTGGAAGCGTAATGACCTTTGACACCGCATTTTCCACAAACATACTTCGTCTTTCTGTCCCCGGCTGAGCGTTTCCTCTTTTTTGATGGCCGTCCACTTTGTCTCTTTGGCACCTTTGGTGGCAAAACCACATCGTTAAGCACATCATCGGGATACACACATTCATCTTCATTTTGAAGTGGATACACACATTTGGAATAACCTAGCCTCCAACAATTGACGCTATAATCCCAAGTGCAATACTTGGAGGCTTGCTTCCCTGTATACTTCAACACAGCAGCTGCATGCTCGCATGGATACATATCCATCTGGAATTTTTTACATGTACAAGTCTTCAAATCCAACTCAACGATGTAAGAAATAACAGCATCCTTTTCACGAACATCATACTTATCTGAGGAAAGTGTATTAACTGAAAATCGTTTCGCTGACTCGAAGCTTTTGTTCACTTCGATTTCGATTTTGGGAGTAAGAGCATCTTGGCAATTTGTAGATGATTCATTTCTTTTAGCAAACCAATCCTGTAACATCTCCCGGATATGTTCAATCAACCCAACAATTGAAAATTCTCGTGCACGCTTTAGCCTAGCATTCATAGACTCGGCATGGTTTGTGGTCATTATGTTGTAACGAAATCCCTTAAATTTAGCTCTAGCCCACATAGGGAATTCTGCTTCTTTCAAATATTCGTCAGCTTTCGGACATTTACTACATAAAGTTTCGAAATGCAACTTGAATTCTGCTTCTGTATAGGCCTCTGCAGCTTTCTGAAAGAGCTTTCCCACACCACGTCTGGGATATTTCATCCTCAAATTCTTTTGCATGCGATACATGCAATGCCCATGGTGCGCATTCTTAAACACCGCCTTGAAAGATGTTTTAATACTATCGGCACGATCAGAAAGTATCGCAAGATCATTCGTGTCCCCAATGATGGGTTTTAGCTTATCAAAAAACCATGTCCAAGACTCTATACTTTCAGAAGCAACAACACCCCAAGCAAGTGGAAATATTTGATGATTTGCATCTTGACATGTTGCCACAAGTAAGGTCCCTTTATAACGCGTTTTTAAATGCGTGCCGTCCACATAAATGACTTTCCGCATCGCCAAATAAAATCCCTCAATACTTTGACCAAGTGCCATGAAAAAGTATTTGAAAACATTCCCATCACTTTTTTCAATATGATATACAGTGTCCGGGTTTCTAGCCTTTAGCCTATAACAATATTTGGGTAATTCTCCCCAACTTTTGTTTGGATTACCCCTTATCAATCCTTCTGCATAACCCTTAGCCCTGTAAGCCTTGCAATAAGTTACATCATATCCAAATTCTTGCTGGAAATCATGCATCAAGTCCTTTGGTGAGTTAATACGATTGGCATCTTTAAACCTTCTGGCAAAGTATGTGCCAATTAGCTTGTGCGTAGCATGTCTATGGTCTTTTCGAGGAGCAATAGGTGGGCAGCTATGCTTGTTTGCATACGTTACCACTACAAATCGCTCAGATGGTGCTTGAAGTTTGGTGGCTCGCAAACGCCATTTGCATCCGGCGGCTTCACATAAAACTGAATAAACGCTTTTGTTGGAAGTTTGCGTTTTGAATTCAAACTTGTACTTCGTAGCCAACTTCGCAAGTTTGAATACCAAAAAACTTTTGCATTTAAACGGATCATTCACACGAAAGTCTTCATGTTCGGGAATGCACACTAAAGTATCACCTACAGTACGGCTACAACGAAAGTCTTCATGTTCAATTCTTTGCACGTTAACCATAGTTGGGGGTGCATTCAAGGGATCAACAACCTCATTTCTCTCAACAAAGCCATCAAGATTCTCATTTGACAATTCATCAGCCCCGCTCATGCTATTTCTCTGATATGATTCTTCTCAATAAACATCTTCACCCAAATTCACCAATAAGGAGTCTTCAAGTTGCTCATTAAAGTCCATGTTGTCACCCCCCGTGTTCAAATGAGAATCTTCGACACATGTCTCTATGCTTTCTATTCTTACATCCAACATCTCTTCCATGGCATTCCCAACAACATCCACATCTATCTCTTCATTAACAGTCTTTTCAACACATGTCTCTATGCTTTCTATTCTTACATCCAACATCTCTTCAATGGCATTCCCAACAACATCCACATCTATCTCTTCATTAACATTCTTTTCAACACATGTCTCCATGCTTTCTCTTCTTACATCCAACATCTCTTTCATCCCATTTGCCAAAACATCAACATCTGTCTCTTCATATCTTTCAACACATGTTTCTTGACTTTCCGACACATTTACTACTTCACATGTTTCTTGACTTTCATAAACCTCGGTACACTTTTCCTTTTCCTTCAAACATATTAATAAAGCATCTTGTTTTAAATTACAAACATATATAAACCGATTCACAAGCTTATTGCAATCAAGCACCATCGGTCTAGCTTTACTAATGGGGACCATATATTTCATCTCAAACTCATACTTAGTTGTATCGATTTCCAACTCATTTTTCACCATGTCATACAATTCTTCAAATGTAATGTTCTTTTTGACACTCAGAATCGTCGAAACTTCTTCAGATTCACACCCTACATACTTCCAAGACCATAGACCATTGACGTCTTTTTCAATCTCCACAGGGTAAAATATAAAAATACAAACTTTATCTTCCATCACGCTTCACCGAGATCCTGTTTTTATTCAATACAATAATTACAAACCAATATACACATAGACAAAATCCATAATTCCGTTCAAATAGCCATTAACAAGTTTAAACTTGTGTCACACTATAATCAATCCACCTTGAAATGCAGATAGAAGTTCACATAGCCATTAACAAGTTTAAACTTGTGTCACACTATAATCAATATTTTAAGATTAATACGATTACCATTCACCGGAAATGCACTAGATATAACCAAATAATATATATATATATATATATATATATATATATATATATATATATATATATATATATATATATATATATATATATATAGGTAGTCATACCGGGTAATAACCGCACAAATCACCAATTCAACATTTAACCATTTCAATTCAAATCAAATATCCATTTTCAATCAGGGTCGCCCCCATTTTCAATTCAATTCAGAGTTAAACACACGGTTTAAGCTAATCCCGCAGGGTAAGTAAACTAACAAACTCAATTTCCCTAAATTCACATACCGGTATGGAAAGCCAAGAAACCCTTTCGATTACCACCCAGATCGGCTAAGACAATGATTGACGGAGAAGAAGAAAAGAGAGGGCTGTTCCGGTGAGGACAATGACTGGACACCGATGGAGAGACACAGCAGAGTTATTCGCTTTGCAAAGAGAGGGGCGGAAGCAGAGTAATTGGATACTGATCTGATTTTGGCGCGTAAATTAGGGTTGGTTAATTTACCCGCCCTAATTTAGGGGGTCGGATTAAGAAAAGTTTAATGGGATGTTTAATTAAGGGTTAATTACATTTTTAGTGTTAAGTAAATCACCCCAAATCAAGAAGGGGGGAGGGCATTAATGGCTTTTCACCTAACTTGGAGAGTCCAAGCTTGTTCATGACATGATTTATGTCATAAGCTTATTGTTGCAACAATTTCGGTTGACAAGCTTAAATAACTAAAGGCCCCAAAATATTATGATGGTAGGAAAAAAATGGTCTTTTCACGTTAAACATGTTTTACACATGTTAAAGGTGAAAGTACGTTTTTTTCTTTTGAAATTTAACATTCTTATTATTTTGATCCTAAATGAGTCAGGATTTGTATATTATTAAGACCATGTTATAGGCAAGAACATTATGTTTTCCGGACCAATGTTTGGTCAAAATAAAGAGATATTGTTATGTATGTTTGGGAAGCAATACAGACCACTTTACAGGCTGAAAACTTAAGTTTTATGTTCTTATTTCAAGTCAGAATATAACCACGACGCAATGAAAATTTCGATAACGTATCGGACCATTTAGAAGCCGAACATGTAATGTTTTACTGACCACGTTCGGGTCAGAATAAACTAATTTGTTCTGACCATATTTGGATAGGTATAATGTTTCAAATTCTGACCGAACTCCAGTCAGAATGTAGGCGCGTAAATAAAAAAATTAACCGTAAAATTGGAAATTAATTACTGTGCAATAAGATAAATGAATGTGTGAAAAGACATTTCAAAAAAAAAATAAAATAGACTTCTATCGGCACCACCAAAATACACACGGCATCACGAACACTCTCGGCACCTTATAAATCATTTTTAGCACCATATTAAATATTTTTATTATTTTGAACAACATAACGTTAGTAACACTGACGCCCCTTTTCAGTACGAGCGTCACTGAAGTTGACGTTGGTTTTCAATCCCAACGTCAGTGACACTGATTTTACAGTTATAACTGTGTCATTGGTGTCAAACGTTAGACTCACCGACGTTGTGAGGAAAAAAAATGCTATTGGCTCTGACGCGCGTAACGTGATGTCAAAAAGTGATTTGGTGGTGTGATGAATGAAAAAAATGATGCCAATAGATTTCGCAAAAAAAAGATATACACAACCTTTTGTATTCGAGCGAGGCTCAAACTTTAGTCATTACTCAGTTATGACATAGTGTTTAACCACTATGCCGAGACATTATTGATAAAAAATAATTTTTTTTTATCAAAAGGAGATAGATTTTATATTAAAAAAAAATAGTGTACAAAGTACAACTGTACAACCAAAAGACTAAGAGGATCCACAATGGAAGGTTCATCAAAAGGTTTAAAATTTTGTAAAGCTTTTGCCAAAGCTTTTTTGCTGTTGGAGCATCAATGAGTCAGCAAAGGTTTTTCCAAAAGCTTTGAGAATATGAACCGGTTGATTACTGCAAAAGTCTGACATTTTGTTGTTGTTTTTTTTTTTTTTTTAAGGTTGTGTGTTGTAGAAAAAAAGTTTATGTGTATTGGTTTTTTTTAAAATGTATAGTGGGTCCATGCTATAAACCTTTTTAATAGGTTTATGATTGTAGGAATTTTTTTTATAGATAAAAGGTTTATAAATTGATGATGTGGCACAGTTATAAAGCTTTTGACGGGTATATGGTTGGAGATACTCTAAGAGCATCTCCAGTCAAAAGGTTTATGACTATGCCATTTTATATTTGTATAAATCTTTTTGGTATAAACTTTTTTCCTCTACAACAGATAAACCTTTTATAAAGTTTTATAACACGGACCCACTACACACAATTTTTTTTCCACCACACACAAACTAATTTAAAAAAAAAAAGGACTTTGCAGCTTTTTGGAGGCTTGAACCACTCTATATTTACCAATCTTTTGTGTAAAGCTTTGCCAAATCATCATACCTCCAATGGTATGAAGCTTTTGTTAAAGCTTTAGAAAAATGATAAACCTCCTTAGAGTATCTCCAGTCATAAACCTTTTACAAGGTTTATGACTGTGCCACGTCATCCAGTTTATAAACCTTTTCTCTATAAACCTTTCCTTTACAACTATAAACCTTTTTACACTGCCACATCATCATATTATAAACCTTTACAAAAACCTTTTACAACTTTACAAAAACCTTTTACAACTTTATAACATGGACTCACTTGATGAATATTTTATTATTTCATAAAATGAATTTATTTGTATATACTTTCTCTGTTTTTTTAATCTCTCGCATAGAAAAAAATTACACAGATTAAAAAAATAATTAATATATGACCAATAAAAAAACGGAGGGAGTATTGTTTTGACATGAAAATAAAGAGTTGGAGAAAAAAAAAAGATATATATAAAATCCCGTAACAGCTGAATGTGAGGAAATAAATAATATAATAATAAGAATACAAAGAATAGATATAGTGAAATAGATATAGTCATATAGGCAAGACAAATTTTATAATACAACCGTTGTAGCAAGGTCTATAGGCAATGGCTTCGTTCGAAAAAAAAAAATATAGGCAATGGCTATTTGTGAAGGGTAAAAAAAAACCAAAAAACAAAAGCTGTTACGGATAGTGCATTATAAAAATAAAAAAGATATCCAACGTGGCATTAATGAAGCGGTTTGTGCAGTCAAAGCAAAGCTTTGTCCAATCATCCGACGTCCAACAGTATAAACTCTTTGCTAAAGCTTTATCCAGAAAAATAAACCGTCCGTTGGAGAAGCTCTTATTGGAGATACTCTAACAGCTATCCCCCTCAAAAAAAAAAAAAATTAAATAAACAGCTTTGCTATACGAAAAAAGTTTGTACCAGGCCAAGCTAACTAAAGTTTTCTATTTTTTTTTCCTTCTAGTTTTCTTAGTTTTTTTTAACATTCTTATCTACAAAAATATAGGTCAGAGTAGTGCTACTGACGTTATGTTGTCCTAAATATGGTCTTGTTCGTCAGTACCAAATATCTAATAGTCTCGCTGAAGATGATGTCTTAGAGACGGATCTCAAAATATTTAGAAAATTTGGAAGATAAGCAAAAATCCACCCAACTGTGAGGTGAGTTGCAAGACAAAAAAAGACTCCATTGATTACCATGGATGATGAGCCTCCAAATATTCTACGTCCAATTACAATCATGAAGAGCATGTAGAGATGTTTCACTGCTTGAATGACATATCGGACAACTATAATCATGAGAGATATTACGCTTATAAAGGAAGCTTGAAGTTGGAAGACAATCGTGTCGCAAAAACCAAAGAAAATTGCTACCACGTTGTGGTCCCTTAATGTTTCAAATCCTCTTCCAATATGTATTGTGATTATAGTGTGATTCCTCAGGCAGTTGGAGATGGTTAGCTGATCGCGTGTAAGTCGTTTATGCTAGCAAGAAGACTAGGTCCATCGAAACGAGTAAGGGTCGATTCCACAGACATGTAAACTTTGAATCTAACTACAAACATAAGGTTAACAACACAAATAGTGGCCATTGACCAACAATCAAAACAAGAAAAGAAATATAACACAACTAACCTTCCCAGTCAATCTCATCATAGCTTGGTATTAACCAATAGAATATAACTACTCACTCCCTTAATCCCCAAGTATATCATATTCTTGATTCTTTTTATTATTCAGCTACGGGTGCATTTCAAAAAATATGGTTCTACTTCCTTGCACGACATTAGAACCCTTTGCTCAGCTAGATGTCTACCGTGGACGGGCTAGAACTTCTATAATGAGAACACGCTTATTAACGAGGAATGCCGGTGTAACCCGATAACCTCAACTAAGCAGCCACTTCGATTGGCTGGCAATACTTAAACGATCTAACTACCTATGTCCAATCTAACACTTCAACGGAGTTCTTTCATGTTAAATTACGAAGTCGTTCAGCAGATTGGCAAGATCTGATACACGAAGGTTAAACCTGGTAATCAAACGAAGTTGGCACTGAACTCTTAGAATTAAAGTTTCTAGTTGTCCAGCCGCGGCGGTAAAGACCGCCGTCACGGATGGCACGGCGATTCATATATTATGGGCTTTACATGTTACGAATATGATTATACTGCGAATTAAGGTGTGTTAATTATGATAATTGGTTAATAACGCGTCAGATCATGCTTAGTCGTTCATCTATCGTAGAATATGAAAGAACATTAAAAAATTCATACACTTGATGATGATGATGATGATGATGATGATGATGATGATGATGATGATGACGACTAGCAAGAACGACTCAAACTAATTGATTGATTGGGGAGGAAGGGTTGCACAAGAAAAACTGCTTCAAAACTCCAAAGTCACAAAAGAATCTTTATCCAAAGTATCAAAAGTTGCTTCATACGATAATAATGATCATTTTCATCACCCTTCTAATTTTCAACTGCTACAGGCTTTATATAGCCTTTTAGCCGACCTAGCTATCAATCTGAGCCCAAACCGACTTGAAAATCGCGTGTGTAAAGTCAGCTCATCCCCCGAGTTGTTTCCGTCACGGCCGGGCTTGGCTTCTACCCATTATGTTGAATCTTCGAACATTGCATCCTTCTCTTCCACAAACTCTTTAATTCAACAACTCTGATCCAACTTTCCATTGCCCGAAATTTCATTACCTACAAATCACAATAAAACAAGGCAAAGTATCACCAATTCTGAGAATAAATTGTGTGAATGCAAAATGATAAACTAAGAACTGCCACACGTACAATTGACTCGTAAATCATGTGACGATGCTGGAAATCGTCCAAGACTTAATACGGGTCAATCTCTTAGATGATAAAGATTCGAAACCCTTGAAAACCTAATTTATGTGAAGTGGGGGGTGTTTCGTTATATTTTTAGACTGAGCTCTCCAGTTATTTCTGAGAGTTGCCTACGTATTCAATAATTGAATTGGAATCAAGTCTCACGTAGTTCCTTAGGGTTGTTTATATAGGAGGCCTCTAGCCCCTATTTCTTGCTCCACAAGTATTAGTATTTGTTATTATTCCCTAAGGATATACAAGCATAAATCCCTATGATTAAGGGTACATATCTAATATCAATATCACAGTCATTATGACTCAGGATTCTTTCCTTACTCACATTCAGCTATCCCACGTAGGGACTCTCAGCCTGGCTGTACTGGGCGTCCTGCGCTCAACCCTCAGGACCTATATAGCGATCTGCGCATCTCTTCTTCGCCAAGCCTTAACTGATCTGCGGTGGTTGGAAGAGGAGTTCATGCCGATCTCCCCATTGGGCTCAGGGAACTGCCATTTCGTATGCCTGTAGGACTCTTGGTCCTTAAGCCCCCACTTTGTAGGACCCAAGCATTTATTACACGTCTTCATAAGCCCAACAGGTCTGAGCTTATCTTTAGTAGGTCAGATCTGCATTTTTAAGCGGTTCGGCCGGACTTGTCCGATCTCGCGTTTTGAATTGCCTAACTTCCAGGTGGCAATCTATTAAATAGGCCATCATTACCAACACGGTATACGAGGCGTTTTCCACTCCTTCCGATAACTGATGTCTTTTCACGTCTGGGGGTTTAAAACCCGTCCTTTCAAAGAAGACGTTCCCATTTCTTCACTTTTGTTATTAAGCCGTAGACGTCTCTCATTTCAAGACCGCATTTCTTCAAGTAAGCGTTTTTCCTAACTTTTATTGTGCTATTCTTTTTTGTTTCTCATTCTTTCCTGCTTTTCATAGTTTATGAAGGCGAGTACTGCTTCGAGCATCTCAATTGATACGGATTTTGAGTCCCATTCTAAGTCAGAAACTGAGGTTAACCAACCATTTATTCAATTTGGAGGTCCAATAGGCGTTCCTGCCCTAAACACAGTCGCTGCTCGTGGTACTATCGAGAAGATCATTGCAGATCAGCCCCTTTCTAACCCATCCCGGCGTTACTCAACTTTCGTCTTTACTTCTTTGCGCCTGTGTCTGAGAGCCCATATGACTGCTAGGATAGCTATAGGTTGCTTTGGTGTCAGGTCCAAAATTACCCAGGATGACATCCTGGAGACCTGTAACACATATCACATCAATAAGGATCATTGTGCTCCCCTGCTGCCTGGGGGAGCGCAGTTTTCATTTTATGAATTCTTCATTTCAAAAATTTTAATTTCAAATAGGAATTTTAAATAAGTTGTATCTTGCTCAAACCAATAAACAGTATGCTCATCAGCCCCCAGAGGGGTATTGTACTATGTACAAAGAGCATTTCACCAACGGTCTGAGGACCCCGTTCTTCCCTGCTTTCCTTGCCGTTCTAAGTCATTACAACCTGAGCTCTGCTCAGATCGCTCTTAACGGAGTTAGGGCGATCATAGGTTTTTCAATCTTTTGTAGGTTGATGGACGTCGAGTTCACAGTAGAGTTATTTAGGACGTTTTATCAACACAAAAATGTCAGAAACCATAATGAGTGGTACTACTTCCCACGCCGAACAGACCACCAGAGGCATGTCCCTATTTTGTCTAAGGGGAAGTCTTCCATTCACGAATGGAAAAACCACTTCTTTTTCATCCGTCACGACGGACACCCTGAACTGGCTGGTTGGAACTACCTTCAGCTTTCAGAGGATGTGTGTCCCACCGGGGTTGGTGAACGCTTGCTGAACGATATTGCCGATGCCAACATTTTGCTGGACTTTGAGTACTGGCCTGCCAAACTGATAGGGGCTGCTCGCTTATCCGACTCTGGTCCGGAGCCCTATCTGAGGCTTACCCAGGAAGAGTACAACAACCATAGGAACCTATTTATGCTTTACCTTTGCATGTGTTTTTTAGCTTCCATTTTCCTTCTTGTTTGTACTTTCTTCTCTTTACAGTGGCCGATATCGCCGACATCTTTGAACAGGCGTTTGAGGGGGAGGAGGTTGTGCCTGAACAAAACTAGCCCCTTCAAGATCTGGAGGCTCCTAGGGATGGTGCTGAGCCCGAGCCTAAGCTGACAAATCCTGAGGTCAACACAGAAGGTCCGCTTACAGATCCTCAGCAGGGTGAACTAGCTACTGGTGCTCGTCGAACTGAACAGAAGGATGATAGCCTGGTCATCCTAGATGTCTCTGATGGTGGCGAACAGGCTCGTCAGTGTTCTCGATCTGGGCGGAAACGACCCAGGTCTGGTCAGGAGGCTTCTGAGGGGACCTCTGGCTCTTCGTCTGAGTTCCTAGCAGAACTACCAGATAAGGATATGGTATTTATTGTAAGTTTTTGTATCTTTACTGTTGGTCCCTTAGAAAGGCTAACAAAAGTTTAGAGGGGGGGGGGGGTTGAATAAACTTGTCACCAAAAACTTTCCCAAACTGGAAGTACCCCAGGAACTGAGTTTGTCCCAAACTCAGACTGATGCTCAGCTCAGTTTTGTTCATGTCCTTTAAACTTGTAAGGAGTTAGTTAATTCAGTTTTTCTAATGCGAGAACTGAATTAACTTGCAGCGGATAAGATTAAGCCTTTTGTGCAATAGATGTGTCAGTAAAGATCTAAACCTCATATGTATCAGTTTTGTGCTGACTCAGTGTCTAATGTTTGCTGAGTAAGTAATAGCATGATTATGCAATAAATTGAACAATCATATCACAAACATAAATGCATAAAGTAAATCAACACAGAGTTTGTTTATAGAAGTTCCGGGTGGTGCAATCCTGTACGTCTCCCCTTCTCCTGTGGTGTAGGAGGTATCACTAGAATCTTGAGATAACTATTACAAAATCCTAGTCTGATGACAGTCCTTCACGACACCCTAGTTTCACTGTCTACACATAATGAAGAAAGGTAAGATTTCTCCCTTCACTCTGCACACTGATCTTTCGGAGGTGGAATGGCTCCTTCACCAGCTCACCACTAACACAAACACAGTCCGCAAACTGCACCAACAGCTGTGGCAACCAAGTTGCAACCGTATGAGGAAAGGTGGAGTTGCTCTCCTCAAACTATGCATATCCAACCCTTTTTCACAAAGGTTAGGTTTAGAATTAATCAAGAGATTAATTCAGTGAGTCGCTTGCTTCTTCTGGATATGACGTTGCAGCTCCATGATGCCTCTTTCCCCCTTAATGGGTTACTGGATCTTTCTTTTTAATCTTCAAGGCAATTCTGTAGGCTTCCCCTTTTCTAGATAAGAAATCTGATTTTCTGGATCTGGATCTTTAGATATATGCTATTAAAACCTTTTTCAGATCCTCCTCTCTTTAGTGTTTTCCTTTGTTTATTTATAGGGGTGATGTAACGGTCACTAGCTCTTGTAGCCGTTACATTTGTTGTTTAGCCAACATTCATCTGTACGACCTTTTGTCGTATTGTCAATTCAATTTTAACAAGGCCTTAACTCAGTTTTCTACTTTTCTCCAAAATTGAGTACCTCATATATTTGACATCCGACTTTAATTGACTGAGTCAGAGTACACCATTCAGTTTCTTCTTTTTCTGGTAACTGATAATCTTTGTCCTTAAGATTATTCAATTTTACATGATCTATAGTTCAGTTCCAGGTCACCACAGACTTACCTGAATCCTGACTTATAGTCACGACTTGGTCAACATCTAACTGAGTTTGCCACCTCAGTTCTTCAGTCTTCGATAACTGAGTCTGTGTCCCTCAGTTCTTCAGTCTTCTAGATAAGCCAACTGAGCCTGTGTCCCTCAGCGAACTCATCTTCTTCAATTTTCTCATAACTGAGTCTGATCCCTCAGTTCTCCAAAAGTATACTCAGTTTGCTTGCTATGACTCAGCTGTTCGCCTAGTTCCTATTTATTACAATGCTTGTCTGAAGCAACCTATAGAAAGTTCAGACTCTAGATAGAACTTATACATTTTCTCTAGACCATTTCTTGCTTCTTCTTTTATTTAGCACTATAACAGTTAGTTATGACTTCATCATCATGGGTTGTAAGTGATCTTACTAATTACGTGACGAATCATCATCAAAACACAGATATTATTTCCAACATTTACGTTTCTCCTGTTTGCTATCCTTGAACTGTACTGACCTAGTTCGTTTTACCTTTGTTATTTCCAGGTTGTTAAGGCTGGGAAGGAGGTTCTTCATCGCCTCAACGATTTCTCCACCCAAAAGGCCTCCCTGGAGAAGCGAATCGCTGATCTGTCCGCCAGCCACAACAAACACAAGGATGAGTCCTTGTCTAAAGATGCCCATATCGCTGATCTGGAGATGGTCATGCATGCGCAGCAAGCTGAATTGAATGAGCTGTGAACTATTGGGGCTATTCGGGAAGAGGTACTGGCCAAGCTTCGGGCTGATCGTGAGGCGACGGAAGCTGTTATGCCCGGGCGGATCGCTTAGGCTATTCATGAGTACAAAAGTTCACCTCACCTTACTGGAGCTCTGAAGGTCTTACTTGGCTCAGTCCTAAGCCATGGGTACACCCTAGGTGTTAATCAGGCTAAGGAGCAGTGTCCTCAGCTCATTATTTATGATCTTCAGCATGGTAGGCTCTGCAAGCCGGGTGGCAATGAGCTGTATCAGGCCAGACTTAGAGAATTCCAAGCTGGTAAGGACTTGGCCAAGAAATATGGTCACAGACCTGCGGCCCATCAGACCAGCACTTCCTCGGCTCAGCGTTCTGGAACTCCCACAGATCAGCAACAGGATTCAGCTGCACATTCCTAGGATTTATGCTTTTGTATTTCGAATAACTTTGTTGAAATTTTTTTCTGTAATAATTCCCAACTGTCGCTTGCAATAACTTTTTTGTTTCTTGACTATTGGTGCCTATTTTGGCACTTGTTCTTTAATTAACATCTTCCTTCTTTGGCATTCAACCATTTATTGCTTTGGGTTTTTTTGCTTTTTGCTTTTGCTTTAAGCATAGCTTAGGGTCCCTCGCCCCCTTGAAGAACATCTTTGGAAAGCTTTTATGTTTGGCTAGTGTTTGTAGTTTGCTTATAGTTTGTCCTTTGCAAATTTTGCTTATAGTTTGTCCTTTGCAAATTTTGCTTATAGCATAACTATAAGCTTTTTTTTGCTTATAGCTTGTCCTTTACAAATTTTTCTGAGACCGACCTGCGGTTCAGTTCTTGTTCTGAGTCCGACCTGCGGATCAGTTCGTGGGTTCTGTCCTACAGACTTATAGTTTGTCCTTTGCAAACTTTTTCTGAGACCGACCTGCGGTTCAGTTCTTGTTCTGAGCCCGACCTGCGGATCAGTTCGTTGGGTTTGTCCTGCAGACTTATAGTTTGTCCTTTGCAAACATTTTCTGAGACCGACCTACGGTTCAGTTCTTGTTCTGAGTCCGACCTGCGGATCAGTTCGTTGGGTCTGTCCTACAGACCTATAGTTTGTCCTTTGCAAACTTTTTCTGAGGTTGACTTGCAGCTCAGTTATGATTGATCAAATACAGTAAACAATGCACATGTGCAAAAAGAAACATTTATTTAATATTCGATGTTTGAATACACCTTATTGAGGAATCAAAATTAACAATGCAAAAAATAGTCGGGAACCTGCCCTAGACATAGAACTTCATTAAATTAGAGGCATTCCAGCTGCGTGGTACAGTTCTGACACCTGCAACAGCCAGTTGATAGGCCTCTTTTCCATGAACCTTGACCACCTTGTACGGACCTTCCCAGTTCGAATCAAGTTTCCCCTGAGGTAGTTGTTTGCTAGCCTAATTTTTTATGAGCACCAGATCTCCATCTCTAAAGTATGAGTGTTTAATTCGTGAGTTATAGTACTAAGAGATTCGCTGCTTATATTTTGCCATACTTATGAAGGCCACATTCCAAGCTTCTTCCAGGTCATTTTTGGAGTGTCTGAGCTCGGTTAATTGCTGATCTTCTGAGTAGAGCACCGTGCATGGCGATGATAGGCCGATCTCGGCCGGAATCACTGATTCGGAACCATATGCTAGGCTGAAGGGGGTCTCTCCAGTTGCCGAATTGGGTGTTGTTCTGTATGCCCATAAGATATTAAGCAAGTGCTCGACCCAACTTTCTTTTCTTCCTCTAGACGTTTTTTCAGCCTTGTCTTGATCTACCGGTTGGTCTGCTCGACCTGCCCAATCGCTTGGGGGTAACCCACTGAGGTGAAGTGCTGGGTGATATGAAACTCGGCACACTATTCCCTAACAACTTTATCCTCAAATTGAGTCCCATTATCTGAAACTAAAGCTTTCGGTATTCCATATCTGCACACTATGTTCTTCCACAGGAATTTCTGTATCTGTTTCCCTGTTATTGTAGCTAACGGTTCAGCCTCAACCCACTGGGTGAAATAGTCCACTGCTATAATCAAGAATCGGACATTAACTGGGGCTCTCGGGAGCGGCCCTACTAGATCTACCCCTACTGGTCGAAAGGCCAAGGGGACACCACTGGGACCAAGTCTTGGGATGACTGATGACAGGTTATCATGCACCTGGCATGATTTGCACTTTTCTACCAATTCTTTGGCATCTTCCAGCATTGTTGGCCAATAATAACCGAACAGTCTGCATTTCCTTGCTAAGGTCCGAGCACTAGGATGGTTTCCGCAGATGCCTAAGTGTATTTCTCTGAGAAGGTAATTCCCTTCCTCACTCGTTACACATCTAAGCCATGGAGCAATATACGACCTGCGATAGAGTACTTCTTCGAACAGCGAATATCTGGTCGCTAAGAGTTTCATATTTCTGGCCTGAATCTTGTCTTGGGGCAAGACGTTATTTCTAAGATATAACACGATAGGATCCATCCACGTACTGACTTGGCTGATCGGCTGGAGAGCCTGTTGTTCGTAGCTTCTCTCTTTCAATAGCTCCACCAGTACCTTCTTTTCTGATAAAAAGTTTGAGGCCAATTTTGACAAAGCATCTGCCCTTCTATTCTCAGTTCGAGGTATTTGGTCAACCTGGAACTGTTGAAATTTTCCTAGGAGAGTTCTAGCTGTTGCTAGGACTTCCTCATAGGTTCCTCTTTAGCTTCGTAGTCCCCGTTTATATGATTTACCACGAGCTGCGAATCGCTGTACACTTGCAGATCATCTAACCCAGCTTGTTTGCCAACTTAAGCCCGGTGATCAAAGCTTCGTACTCAGCTTCATTATTAGTAGCTTTGAAGTAAAAATCTTAGTGCATAGGGAAACTCCTCCCCTTTTGGACTAACGAGTAAGAGACCTGCCCCTGCTCCGTCGTTGCCAGCTGCACCATCTACATACAAATTCCATTTCCTTTCCGGTTGATTTGGCGGACGTCTCTTAGGCGAATGATGACGGAAAAATTCATTGTTATTTTTATAACTTTTCACCCCGTTTCTGATATCATTTTGAGCACTTTTGTATCATTTCGAGTCATTAATTCCTAGATTTCATAAAAATGTATAAGTCGTGACTATTTTATAAAATATCGTGTTTTTATGTGTTTTTATTAGTTTTTGTACCGGTTTAGTAACCGGAGTGTCGTGTCGGATTTACGTTTGGTATTGGTGTTTCATTGCAGAATCTTAAGATGAACCAATACCCCAAGTAACGACACGTTTTGAGCTCTAAAAGAGGTGTTTTTAGGGATAAAAGAGTGTGCCACTAACTTAAGTGGTCAAGTGGCTCAGTGGTTAGTGGTACCACTAACGATTTATATCTTCGACGAACAAATGGCCCTTCAAAACGGTATTTTCTGAAGAAGTGGCCTTAATGAAAGTTGTAGATCTTCAAATAATCTTTCAACGCATTTTGAATCACGTCAATCGGACTTGTACAACTCAAATGATGGTCAAGTGGCTAAACGATTCGTATCAGTGAAAATCCCGAAAACGACACGTAATGGGAATGGCCCATCAAAAAGGCGTCTTATGAAGAAGTGTCCTACATGAAAGTTGTAGAGTTTTCCAAGAGCTTTCTAATGACGTTTAAATCATGATTTTTGGAGGTCTACAACTCAAGATATGAATTTTAGAAGTTTAATATATAATTATATATATATTATAACCGTTCACATGCTGCAAGTGAGTGTAATCATTGCAATGATTACACAGGATCGGTCCGGCCACCCTCAGGACCGGTCCGGGAAGGATCATTTTCTATATATAGAAGCTCAGAAGCAACAGAACGGAGGCACCATATATATATACTCTGTGTATATATATATATATCTAACTCCCTCGTTTCTTTCTTTTAGTTTTAGTAACGGCATTATGCCGGGAATAATTTAGTAGTAGTAGTATCGTTGTAATCAATAATTTAGTACCTAACTCCCTCGTTTCTTTCTTCATCTTGTATTTTTATCGTTGTTCTTTATCTTTTCTTTCATTTTTGTTGCTTTCATATATCTATATGTATATATATATATATGTATATATATATATAAGTATAAGTAGTAGTATCTATAAATATATATATATATATATATATATATATATATATATATATATATATATATATATATATATATTTACTTTTACATTTTACTACTATATATATATATATATATATATATATATATATATATATATATATATATATATATATATATATATATATATATATATATTTACTTTTACATTTTACTTAGCATTTATTTACATTTATATATATATATATATATATATATATATATATATATATATATATATATATATATATTTACTTTTACGCATTTTACTTACATTTATTTACATATATATATATATATATATATATATATATATATATATATATATATATATTTACTTTTACGCATTTTATTTAACTTATAAATATATATATATTTACTTTTAAGCATTTACTTACCTATTTACTTTTACTATATATATATATATATATATATATATATATATATATATATATATATATATATATATATATATATATATATAGTATATTTACTTTTATGCACTTATATATATTATTAGCTATATAACTATATATCTATATATATATAAATATATATATATGTACTTATAAAAAAATGAATTGCTTTTACTTTCCGTTAATATAATTTCCGTTAATCATTCCGTTATTATCGCCAAAATGAATAGCTAAAGGTACGTATAGTGAATTATGTAAAAGCAGGTGAAACGCATACAAGGGGGTTAAGCACGGGAGTTGTGTAGTCGTAATTTGATATTTTAATGATTAATCACGTCCTAAAACTTAATATAAACGTCTTTGAATTAAAGATCATTTAGTTCATCGTCACACACATCGAACCTATAAATGTATTTTGCGGTGAGATGTGGGAAAAGGGTTTTGGGATCGCTAATGAGATTCGCCTAGTTGTTAGGTCCGTTTCCAATACAGAGGTTTGTCATCGTTGTTTGAGCGACTCTAAGAGCATAATCATGTTAGGTTAATCGGTTTTCTAAAGGGAAAATTAATTAACTTCACATAGGGTGTTGAGCGAGAGTTGTTCAGACCTTAACACCAGAATTAGGAGTTGGCACCCGTGGATGTCGTTAAATTACTGTGGAAAGGTAGGTTGGTCAAAACACGCTTCCTGTCAAGTCTTCCCTTAGGGGTAAAAATAACTCATTGGATCATAATTCGGCTATACCTTTTAATAACTAGAACTACAACCGTCTGCTAATTTTTACTTTCGCACTAGTGTAATATCTCTCCACCGCAATCTTGACCTAAACCAAGTTCTACGTCGACTTTGGTACTTAAACGTTGTTCCCTGTGGATTCGACCTTGTTATCATTATACTACTGTTGACTCGATACTCTGTCGGTTAAAGTTAGCATTTAGTTATTTTGCTATCAAGAATTTTTGGCGTCGTTGCTGGGGAGCTAACGTTTGATATCTTGTAAGTTGACCGAAAGCCTGGGCTTAGGTCGTTTTTATTTTGTTTTCGTGTTGTTTCTTGTTTGTCAGTGAATGACTCGAAGCTGTAAAGAACCTCTCATCGAACCCATCCAAGAAATCGAAGCTTACGCACGTCATAGAAACAGTCAGCGTCGAGGAGAAATCCTAGTCGCTAGTCCGAAACCTTTGTTTGAAGAAAGAGAGACATTAGAAAGATCACTTTCTAATTCCTCTACAGAAATGGACGATATCAACTAGACGAAACGGTAAAGATCCCATTGATGAACAGACTCTACAGGGGCAAACCTCAACCACTACTGGTGGTAATGCAACAGTACCTTTGCAAACTCCACCGAGGACCCCTCGTCATGAATCATTGAGAGAAGAGAACACAGGGCTACGTCAGTTGGGATCTGCACAGTTTAATCAGAGGCCAGGGATTGGACAGTACAGAGGAGGACAAGATCCTCAGGATACGCAGAACTTCAGACCCGAATTAGACCAAGAGACGGTAAATCGAGTACTGCGGATGCTGGAGAATCAAGGAAATCAACAGGGGTTCCAAAACCCGTATAACCCGTATGATCCACCTCCTCAGCAGCCGGTTTATCAGCAACAGATGGCTCAGCAAGCACAGGGACTGAGGGTTTGTCGAGATTACGTCACTACCCCACATGAAGTTATAGGGCACAACCCAATTAGGGTACCCCCAATTAATGCGAATAACATGGATATTAAGCAAAATATTTTGAACATGTTGGGGGAACATGCCTTGTTCCACGGGAAGTCGACTGAGAACCCGAACAGCTTTCTGGATCACTTTCTCCAGATCTGTGGAACAATGAAATATAATGGAGTAAGTGATGAGGCGGTAAAACTAATAGTTTTTCCGTTTGCATTAAGAGGAGCTGCTAAGGATTGGTACGACTCATTACCAAATGATTCGTTACATACGTGGGCTGACGTAACGAGAGTGTTCCTGAAAAAGTACTTTCCTCCGGCAAAGATTTTAGATCTGAAAGAAGAAATCTCTTCGTTTGATGGTCTCGAGGGAGAGACACTAAAAGAGACTTATGAGAGATTTAGGGGGTTGCTTAAGAGATGCCCTCCACACGGTTTTTCTACGGTGGAGCAAGTTATTATATTATTCAGGGCCTTAGAGCCGATGGACCAAAACAAGCTGAATGCTGCAAGCGGCGGAGATATTATGAATCTACCACCATAACAAGCAATGAGACAGATAGAAAATGCGGCAGATGGAGAAGGACAATGGGGATCGAGCAGAAAGAAGAAGAAAGCCCCAATGGAAAGTGTAAAGTCGCTGAAAGAGGAACTCGATCGAGAATCTGCCATGCATGACAAGATGCAAGAAATGGTACTAAAGATAGACCGAATGGAGTCAGAAAGAAAGAAGACACATCAGTGCCAACTCTGTGGAGGTGGACATTCTGCCATAGAATGTGTATCGTTGAAAAAATCCACTTATCCACAACAGTTGACACCTACTCCAGTACAACAACAGTCTGGCAATCAGAATGACCAACAGCGAATGAATGTCTATGCGATGGGACAGATGGATATGAATCAGCAAGAGTTTGGCCAGCAACAGTGGAATCAAAACTTTAATAATCAGCAAGGGCCACAAATGGATTATGGTATGAATGATGGTTCACAACAATATGATGTGAATTATGTTGGACAAGGTTGGAATCAGGGGCAGAATCAGAATTGGAATAGAAACAATAATCAGAATCAAGACTTTAGGCAAAACCAAAGCTCACACAACCGACCTTGGAATCATAATCCCCAGAATCAGAGTTCCTACCAGAATCAAAACCGAGGCTACTATCAGAATAGTCAGAATCCGCAGTCTCAGTCACAAGGACAACAGCAGAATCAGAATTCATATTGGAACCAAAATCAAGGCTGGAATCAGAATCAGGTTCAACAAAACAATCAGAATCAGCAAGTGAGCCAGCCATCTTTGAGAAGTAATAATTCTGGCACCTATCAGCATCCAAACGCTCATCTGCACCAAAATAATCAAAGCAATCAGCAACCAAACAATTCTGGTGTTCAGAAGATGGCCACTGAGATACTCCTGGAGAAATTAGACAGGAATGTTTCTGAGTTAAATAAGAATGCTATAGAGCAAAAAGTGGTCACACATTCTGCCATTCGGAACTTGGAGACCCAAGTAGGACAAATAACCGACACTCTAAAGACAAATCTAAGTGGTGGACTCCCGAGTAACACTGAGAGGAACCCAAAGGATGTGAATGTTGTGTTCACACGAAGTGGTAAAGAGGTCGGGCTGAGTGACAAAAAGAAAGAATTATGGGCTGAAGAAGCAGAAACTGAGAAAGCTGAGAAAGAGAAAGCAGTTGACTGTGAAGGAGCTATGTATGGTGAAGTCGAGATCGAAGATTTAGAGACTGGCAATATCAAGCAGAGAATGGAAGCAATGAGGAAAGAATTGGAAGCCACGAAAAAGGCTTTGGCTGAGGCAAATAAGAAAGCATTGGAAGGGGCAGCACAGAAGAAAGACTATGTGGTCTTGGACATCAAAGAAGAAGAAGCCTCACCGCCTAAAGAAAGAGGTAAGAAAAACAGAATTCCTCCTCCTCCCCCTGATTTTGATGTTAATACTTTACCCTATCCTCCTAAGGGAACCAGAAAGGACATCCTGACCCAGGGTCAGGCAAAATTTCTGAATCTTTTAAGGAAGGTAGAGGTGAATATTCCCCTATTAGAGGAAATTTCGAGCATTCCCCCATACTTTAAGTTTCTAAAAGGAATGTTGTCGAGTAAGGAGAAGATGCAACAGATGGTGCATTTGAGTGAGGAATGTTCTGCAATCTTTGAGAATAAGATACCCCCCAAGTTACAGGATAGAGGTAGCTTTACCATCCCAATTACCATTGGCGAAACTGTGTTCAAAAATGTGCTATGTGATCTAGGGGCTTCTATGAGCCTGATGCCTAGAGGAGTTTATGAGAAATTGGGATTGGGAGTGTTAGAGCCAACAGGAATGACCTTACAGATGGCAGATAGGTCTGTTAGGAAACCTCTTGGGGTAGCTGAAGATGTGTTGGTGCAGGTAGACAAGTTTGTTTTCCCTGTTGACTTCGTAGTTTTAGATATGGATATGGATTCTAAAATCCCACTTTTGTTAGGTCGGCCTTTCTTGAACACAGGAGAGACCTTGATAGACGTTAAGAGGGGAGAGATTATACTACGAGTCGGGAAAGAGAGTGTAGCCATAAATGTGTATAAGGCAATGAAGCATCCTGATGATGAAAAGAGTGATTGTTTTTCTATTGATGCTATATATCCTTGTATTTTGGAGCACACTAACCTGCAGGGATACCAAGAACCAATGGAAGAATGCCTGATGAAGTCAAGCACCGCAGAGGATGACGATCCACAAATGAGAGTTCAGGTATATCATTTGGAGGCAACTCCTTTTGTTGACGCAAGCTGGAATAAGAAGCTAGAGCTCGGTTTGACTGGCAAGCTGCCAAAGCCGTCAATCGAGGAACCACCTACTGATCTGGAGTTGAAGCCACTTCCTAAGCATTTAAAGTATGTGTTTTTAAAACCTGATGAATTACTTCCTCTTATTGTTTCATCTGCACTAACCGCTTTGCTTGAAGCTAAGTTGATCCACGTTCTGAAAAAACACAAAAAGGCCTTCGGATGGAAGATGGTTGACATAAAAGGGATCAGTGCTGATATCTGCAAGCACAAGATCATTCTAGAAGAAGATGCCAAACCGGTCAGGCAGTTTCAGAGACGACTAAACCCACATATGCAAGAGGTGGTAAGAAAAGACGTGGTAAAGATGCTTGAGTTAGGGATAATCTACGCAATCTCCGACAGTGAATGGGTGAGCCCTACGCAAGTCGTGCCTAAGAAAGGAGGCATCACAGTTGAGCTTAATGAAAAAGGTGTGCCTATTCCTACTCGTTTAGTTACTGGTCACAGAGTTTGTATTGATTTTCGCATGCTGAATGATAAGACTAGGAAAGATCATTTTCCCTACCCTTTATTGATCAAATGCTAGAGCGTCTAAGTGGTCATGCATTTTACTGCTTTTTGGATGGTTTTAGTGGCTATTATCAAATTCACATCGATATACATGACCAGGATAAAACTACTTTCACATGTCCATATGGCACTTTTGCATTTAGAAGAATGCCGTTTGGGTTGTGTAATGCACCCGCGACATTCCAGCGATGCATGATGGCAATTTTTGCTGATATGATAGAACATTTCATGGAAATTTTTATGGATGACTTTACCGTTTTTGGTGATACTTTTGATGAGTGTTTGTCGAACATTGATAAGGTGCTTGCACGTTGTGAAGTGACAAACTTGGTTTTAAATTGAGAAAAGTGTCATTTCATGGTAACTGAGGGAATTGTTTTAGGACATAAGGTATCGGGGAAAGGAATAGAGGTCGATAGAGCAAAAATAGAGGTAATTTCTAAGCTTCCTATGCCTACAAATCTGAAGACTCTACGTTCGTTCTTGGGACATGCAGGTTTTTATCGTAGATTCATTCCAGGTTTTTCCCACATTGCTAGACCTCTTACTCTTCAATTGATGAAGGGAGCCCCCTGTGTTTTTGATGCGGCATGCCTAGATGCTTTTCGAACCCTTAAGAAACTTCTTACTTCGGCTCCTATCTTGGTAGCACCTGATTGGTCTAAGGGGTTCGAAGTGATGTGTGATGCAAGTGATTATGCCGTAGGAGCCGTCCTAGGTCAGAAGATTGACAAGTTGTTTCGCCCTATCTACTATGCGAGTCATACCATGAACTCGGCTCAACAAAAGTATGCCACAACTGAAAAGGAACTTTTAGCTGTTGTTTTTGCTTTCGATAAGTTCCGGTCATACTTGGTTGGATCGAAAGTCATAGTTCACACTGACCATGCTGCGTTGAGATATCTATTTCCAAGAAGGATGCAAAACCACGCTTGTTGAGGTGGATATGGCTTCTTCAAGAATTTGACGTAGAAATTAAGAATCGAAAGGGGTGTGAGAACGTAGTAGCTGACCACCTTAGTAGGATGGAACAGGGAGACAATAAACACTCTATTAGGGTTGAAATTGATGATCATTTTCGGGATGAGCAGTTGTTCGTAGTGGATACGATGCTCCCGGTTAAGCGAGGAAATTTCCTGCAGAGAGGAAAGAATGGGAACCCTTGGTATGCACCTTTTGTTAATTATTACGAGTGTGGATTTGTAGATCCTGAGTTTGATGAAAACCAGAAAAAGAAGTTTTTTAGTGAGGTAAACCGATATGTGTGGGAAGATCCCTTAATTTTTAGGCTATGTGCTGATGGAATCCTGAGGAGATGTGTTGATGACAGTGAGATAGTGAGTATTCTCTCGTTTTGCCATGATAAAGAGGCCGGTGGCCACTTCTGGGCGAGAGAACAGCGTTGAAGGTGTTACAAAGTGGGTTCTAC
>JAMYXJ010000371.1:0-25520 GCA_024500145.1 Gentiana dahurica var. dahurica | reverse complement strand
TTTCATTGGGAAATGCAGTGGTCAGCTGGAAAGCTACTCTTTAGGCTACAGTAGCCTTATCAACTACTGAAGCAGAATACATGGCTCTTACTGAAGCAGCTTAGGAGGGTATCTGGTTGAAGGGGCTAGTCAGTGATTTGGGGTTGCATCAGGATCAGGCTGATATATATTGTGACAGTCTTAGTGCAATATGTTTAGCCAAGGATCAGGTTCATCATGAGAGAACCAAGCATATTGATGTCAGGTATCATTTCTTGAGGAATGAGAAGAGGGTTGTGGTGAAGAAGATTGGCACAAAGGAGAATCCTGCTGATATGTTCACTAAACCAGTTCAGCAGAGTAAGTTCCAGCTTTGCCTGGACTTACTGAATATTCAAAGCTTATAATCTGATTCTGGAAACTCTACTGAGGGCAGATCAGTGGAGTGGATGCTGTGGAGATAGTCTGGTACAAGTACATCAAGCATTGACGAATGCATCTGGTACAAGTACATCTGGTTATGCAATCTGTTTGACTCTAGTGAGAGTTGAAGTCAAGGTGGAGATTTGTCAGTAAAGTGACTTAAACTCTACATCTGGTGGAACCAATCTGAAGACTCAGCTGTGTGATGGACAGCTGAGAAGTGTATTCAATTCTGTGCTTCAGTAGGGTGGAGTCTACTGAGCTTCTGTCAGCAGGGTAACTATCAGCAGGGTGATAGTCTGCTGAGTACTGGAATACAGCAGGGTCCCACATCTGTTAATTCTGTTATGTGACAGCTATACAGTGTCATTAAAAGGAGGACACGTGTAAGGGTATTTATGGCAGATCAGACAAAGATTCCTTGCGGCTAGGGTTTAGGGATTTGTGCCTATAAATACAGTTCTTGTCTCATTATCCGAGTGTGTTGAAATCTATAAAATTCAGTGCATAATAAAATATCTCTTTTCTGCCCGTGGTTTTTTACCTCTCCCACTGAGAGGTTTTCCACGTTAAATCTGTGTTCTTCTTGTTTCTGTTATCTCCTTTGATTGTTTATGATTATATACAAATTAGATTAATTAAAGAATATTCCGGAAGTCAATTTGTTGACTAATAGGGCGCTACTTTTATGTGTATAAGATACACTTGGATTGTGCACTTTAATTAATAAAGATTGCCATAATATTAATATATGATATTAATTGATTTTGAAAAATAGATTTATGGTAATAAGATAATTATAATCAATATGTGATATTGACAAAATAAATTATAATTAAAGAGATAAATCAATCTAGTTGATTTTCCTTATTTTATTAGAAAAAGATTTTCTTCTCTTCTACTCAACTTGGGGCGCCACCTCCTCTATGAAAAGGAAGTGGGCGTCAAGCTCTTTGGTACATCACAATTGCAAGAGTTCATAATTCTTGTGTAAAATAGAGAGCTCTCCATAGTGAGTTTGTGAGGGAAGAAAAGGTCCGGTCTAGCAGCCGGAGTTTTTCTGATAGCAATCCAAGGAGGATTCCGGCGAGGGGTTCGTGTGGATTAGCGATAGAGGCCGGACGCGTGGACGGCTTGCGCATTGAACTACTCTCCGTTGGCGGTCAAAGCGACGATCTTGTAGATCATCTAAGGTATAACCGTCAAACTACTTAACGTGTTTATTGCATTAAACGAAGAACGATCTAGAAAAGGAAATCAAAATTTTAAATTCCGCTGCGTCAAACTAGTGATTTCCTAACAGTGGTATCAGAGCAAGGTTTCGTGCTTAAGCAATAAGCATAATTTAATTGCGTAGTATTTAATCAATAGATGCAAGATTTAAATCACGAAACGTTGAAACAAAAAAAAAATTAGGGTTCATGGGGGTCGGCCGACTGGCGGCGTCCCCCTCCCTCTGCGGCGGCGGCGGTGGCGGTAACCCTAGGGTTGCCGTCCGTCGGCTCTCCTCTTCCAATGGGGGAGATCAACCCTTTTCGTTTTGTGATATTTTATTGTGCATAGATATCTCGTTTGTTTAGTTGTGTCATATGGCCAACCAATGGTTCAAAATAGTTTGGACCATTGGGAAACCATATGGCATGTTGGCCTTTCCAAATTTTGATTTGGAATAGGCCTAGGCCCTTTTCAAATATTTGATTTGGAATAGGCCTAGGCCTAGACCACTTCCAAAATTTTGATTTTGGAAAGTGGCCAGGCCTAAACCAAAACTATTTGGCCTTTCAAAATATTTGATTTGGAATAGGCCTAGGCCTGGGCCACTTCCAAAATTTTGATTTTGGAAAGTGGCCAGGCCTAGACTAAAATAATTTGGCCTTTCCAAATATTTGATTTGGAATAGGCCTAGGCCACTTCAAAAATTTTGATTTTGGAAAGTGGGCAGGCCTAAGCTAAATTTAGTTTTGGAAAGGAAACAAATAGGAGACTTTATAATTTTAATTTTATTTTGAATAGTTCAAATTTAATTAAAATTGAAATCGATTTAAAATTAAATGTTAATTTTAATTTTCGGTTAGTCATATAATTAAAAGTTATTTAATTATTTGACGTGATAAAATAAAGACGCATTAGTAGTAGTAGTTAAAATTAGAATTTAATCTTTTTCATAAGATAAAATTGTATGGATTAGATGTGTAGATATAATGTGATTATATGGACCCCGATTAATCATGGACTCGACCAATATGATAGATGGGAATGTTTTTCTTTATGTTGGTTTTGAAAAATTGTCCTAGGCCGTTATGAAGAACGTGACCTAGTTTACTTTTTGCATTTATCCCATTCCCTGAGCTCCCCCCCGTGTGCGGCGGGTGTAATTATTTATTATGTAACAAGAATGGAGCAAGAAGTTCAAGACCAAGGAGAGATAAAGAACCCATTGGCGTACATCAATAAAGATCCTATTGGCGGTTGCAGATACCCTTAGTTTGTGACCCGCGGTTTCGTCAGTTTGTATTCGAAACCGCACCTAGGAAAAGTCCATGATCATACCGGTTATTTTATGCGCGGAATGTTGTGTATGTTTTACTTTATATGATATCGTAGTAATATGCACATAGTAGATGAGACCATAATTAAACCAAATTAATTAAGTGAATTAATTTAAAATTATTCCCACGCTAAAAATCGAGCCAAAATTGTCTCCCAATATTATAATGACGGTGAAGAGCCTTTGTTCGGATCCAACTGATCGGCCCACGTCGGGAGTTGACCTACCACGGGTATATCGTCATTATTGAGATATGATCGCTATGAGATCTCATGAATATTTGGGTTACGACTCGACTAAGAATCTTGCGGTGATTAGCCCACGTCAGGACCGTTTGATTTTAGAGACAAGGGGTGGCTATCACATAGAGATGTGAATTGTCAAAGAGTTGACTAGTCAACCAATGGGAATCGAATAAGATTCGATCGGTAATTAGTACCCACCTTCGAAATTGACCCGGTCGATCGGCCCACGTCGGGGATCGAGTCAACTAGATAGGATTCCATCCACTAAAGAATTGTTTAAATTCTTGAAAGCTAATTGGGAATAGTTGGCTAGTGGGAATAAAACCTTATAAATTTCTTAGTGCAAATTTAGGTTTTTTATACATGAGCTTTTACTTATTCTATCTTTATTTATTGTTGTAGAAAATGTCAAACAAATTGAACCTTCGTTTTATCATCGAAAACAAGCTTGACGAAACTAATTTTCTCGATTGGGAAAGAAACCTCAAAATCGTTTTGAGGCACGAGAAGATTGGCTATGTCTTGGACGAGGCCCTACCGGAAAAGCCCGATGAGGGTTCGGCTGCAGATGTTGTCGAGAAGTACAACAAGCACTGTTCTGACAGTACTGATGCTACATGTATCATGCTTGCTTCTATGACACCTGAACTGCAGAAACAACATGAGTCTATGGACGCCTACTCTATAATGGTCCACCTGAAGGAACTTTACGCTTCTCAGTCTCGCACTGAGAGGTACGAGGTCTCGAAGGCCCTGTTTAGTTGTAAGATGGCATCTGGGACTGCTGTGGGGTCACACGTGCTTAAAATGATCGGGTACATAGAGAGGCTTGGGAAGCTGGGCCACAAGTTGGAACGAGAGTTGAGTATTGACTTGATTCTGCAATCTCTACCTGATTCATTCTCGCAGTTTGTGATGAACTATCACATGAACAAGATAGATTGCTCCCTAGCGGAGTTATTGAACATGTTGAAAGCTGAAGGCACTGTAGGGAAGGGCAAGCAAGTGTTGCTGGTCACTTCAAGCAAGGGCAAGGCAAAAGCCCAGAAAAAGTCCAAGAAGGCGAAGGCTGCACCTAAGCCAACGCCTAAGATAGCAAAAGACAAATCCAAGGATGCTTGCTTCCATTGCGGTGAGACCGGACATTGGAGGAGAAACTGCAAGGGCTTCTTGAGTACCAAGAAGAAGCATTCTGATGCTTCGACTTCAGGTATATTTATGATTGAGATCAACATTACTTCTTCTAAGTCTAACCACTGGGTATTAGATACTGGTTGTGGTTCTCATATTTGTACGAATATGCAGGCACTAAGAAGAACTAGAGATATGAGGAAAGGAGAGGTGGACCTACACGTTGGAAATGGAGCAAGTGTTGCCGCGCTGGCCGTAGGAGTTTATTTTCTTTCATTGCCCAGTGGGCTAGTACTAGAACTCAATAACTGTTATTTTGTTCCTGCTCTTACGAAGAGCATTATTTCTATTTCTGCATTAGATGTTGATGGATTTTCTTTTACATTTGAGAATAAATGTTGTTCTTTTTCACGTGATGGAATCTTTTATGGTACTGGCCATATAAATAAGAATCGCATTTCCAAACTCCATAAAGATGGAATGTTGGGTCAATTCGATTACGAATCGTTTGATACATGCGAAGCTTGTTTACTTGGCAAGATGACAAAGTCACCTTTTAGTGGCAAAGGGATAAGATTCAATGAATTGCTTTAGCTTATACATACTGATGTGTGTGGCCCAATGTCGATTCAAGCCAAAGGAGGATACTCTTATTTTATCACTTTCACTGATGACCATTCTCGCTATGGTTATATATACTTAATGAAGTATAAGTCTGAAGCCTTCGAAAAGTTCAAAGAATTCAGAAGTGAAGTGGAGAAACAACTGGGTAAAGAAATCAAAACACTTCGATCCGATCGAGGTGGAGAATACCTAGATGGAGAGTTTCAAAGTTATTTAAAGGAGAATGGGATTCTACTTGAATGGACCCCTCCAGGGACGCCTCAAATGAATGGCATATCTGAGAGGAGGAATCGTACTTTGTTAGACATGGTACGTTCCATGATGAGCTATGCAGTTCTTCCAAAATCGTTTTGGGGGTATGCTCTAGAAACCGCATCCTATATACTAAACCGAGTTCCATCAAAGACGGCTGATTCTACACCATACGAGGTATGGGCCAAGAAGAAACCAAATCTGGCATATCTTAAACCTTGGGGTTGTCCAACTTATGTGAAGCGGATGATGCCTGACAAATTGGAGGCCAGATCCGACAAATGTCTGTTTGTGGGATATCCTAGAGAAACTAGAGGATACCAATTTTACCACCCTGAGGAACAAAAGGTGTTTGTTGCCAGGACTGGCCACTTTCTGGAGAAAGAGTTTATTCTGGATAGGGTCAGTGGGAGTAAGATTGATCTTGAAGAAATTCGAGAACCACTTACGGATGACAGTCCGTTGATGGAAGTAGAGGAGACACCACATACAAATGTGGCGCCACCCTCTACCGTAGACACAATAGCACCTCGAAGATCCACCAGGGAACGCCGTGAACCCGAAAGGTACACTGGCGTGTATCTCATGGAAGATGAGGACCCTAGAACTTATGAGGAAGTGCTATTAAGGCATGACAAAGAGAAATGGCTAGAAGCCATGAATTCTAAAATGGAATCCATGAAGGACAACCAAGTTTGGAACTTAGTTGATCCGCCTGAGGGAATAGTTCCCATAGGGTGTAAATGGGTCTTTAAGAGAAAGACCGACATGGACGGTAACGTGACCACCTACAAGGCTAGGTTGGTGGCAAAAGGTTATAAGCAAAGACAAGGAGTTGACTATGATGAAACCTTCTAGCCTGTTGCCATGTTAAAATCCATTAGAATTTTGCTCGCTATTGCAGCATACCATGATTACGAAATCTGGCAGATGGATGTGAAAACGGCTTTCCTTAACGGGAACCTGTCTGAGGAAGTGTATATGACACAGCCTGAGGGTTTCACAACCAATGACGCCAGGATGGTGTGTAAACTGCAAAGATCCATTTATGGATTAAAGCAAGCTTCTCGGAGTTGGAATCTTCGCTTTGATGAGATTATCAAACAGTTTGATTTCATCAAGAACGAAGATGAGCCATGTGTTTACAAGAAGGTTAGTGGGAGTGCCATTGTGTTCCTAGTGCTTTATGTGGATGATGACGGTTAAAATATACCCATTTATGTCATCAATTATAACCTTAAATCGGAGTTAATTATATATATTTCATATTTAATCACGTGTTTATATTTATTATTTAATGATAAGTGATTATTAATATGATAATTGGTATTTAGCTGTTTTATTATAAAAGAGCAATTAATTGTGTGATAAATGCTGATTTTGCAGATCATAATAAATCGGGAAGATATTTATCATGCAATCGGGAGATCTCAAGATAAAAGAGAAGAAAATCGGAGCATTGAAGAAAAGATTAATCAGATCAATTCAAAAGCATGGAGTGGGGAACAAGTCAGACGAACCGAATTTGAAAACGCGTAAAGAGGGAGGCTCGGTCGACCGAGCCATGCCATTCGGTCGACCAAGCGTGTACGTTCGGTCACCCGAGCCTAAGTTGATAAATGCATGTCAATCTTTTGGATTCTCCCTATGTCGGCTACAACTCCAATATAAACAGCAGCCACGATGCTGAGAAAGACACACCACTACAACACAAAACAATTCATACAATTTTAGCTTTTAAGTTTTTAGTTTTATTTTCTTTATGTTCGTTCATTGTGGATTCGTCGGATTCTCCGATTAGGGAGCGCATTAAAGAGTGGGAGTCACTCTCGTCTTCGAGGGTATGACTATTCAATTATGCAATCTTTATTTGTAGATCTGATGTATTTTATTATGGAGTAGTTTTATTTGTATTGATTGCGTGATGTAGATTAATTTACGAACCCATGTGTTTAGGTTAGAAACGTTAAGAAGTAATCATGATTTGTTCCGACACAGAACTGTGTTCGGTCGACCAAGGCATGTCATTCGGTCGCCCGAGTGCTGTCGTTCGGTCGACCGAGCGTGGTGATGTGTAGGGCAATATTATGATCGGCTTCGACTACGTCAGATTCTCTGATTTGGAATTAAAACGAGTAATTAAACCTGATCAACTTAATTATTTGTCATCATAATTTAACATGAAACCCAAAAAGTGATTGTTACTTAGGATATAGATTGAATCGGCATCTAAGAAGTACGCCTTACCCTAGGAATGTTGCTTAGATGAGGTTACGGTTTATACCGGCATCCCTAGTTTCGTAATTGTGTCAGAAGTTATATGAGATGGAGGCATTAAAAGGCGAAGTCACGTAATGGAGGCACGATGATTTAGATGGCCTAACCGGAGCTAAATCTACCTTAGGGGATGACTCCCGTAGTCATAATAATTAATCTTTAACGTTTGTTTTATCTCGTAATCATCCTAATTCACATGGGGGAGTTATAATCTACTAGCGTAATCAATACTATTTGTTTAGATAATATCAACCGTATTATCCGTGTTTTAGTAGTCTTTAGTCTGTTTTTGTGGTTTTTTGTGTCTTGTGGTTGTCACTACTTTATTTACTGCATTTAGTTGGTCGTAGACCGCCCTTTCAATTTAGTTCTAATAGGATAAAGTTGTGTTTTATTTGTGCCGAGTCTCTGTGGGATCGACCTCGACTCTATCTGGCTATACTACAATTGAACCTAGTTCTCTTGCTAGTGTGTTAGTAGGCATCGAGTTAATAATTTAACTTGACCTCCATCAAGTTTTTGGCGCCGTTGCCGGGGACTCGAGTCATTAAATTAAGATATAGCTTATTTTGTTAGAACTGGATTCGTGAATATTATTTGAATAAGAGTCTGTATATTAAACAGTGTCGTAAAAATAAAAAAAAATAAAAAACCGTTCGGTCGACCGAACCACAGCTCTCGGTCGACCGAGAATTTATTTTCTTTTCTGTTTCTGATTCTGTCTTAGTTTTAACATTCTGCTTCTGTTTTATTTACGTTTTCTTTTCTCAAACTTATTTCGAGTCTGTTTTAGTTAGTTAGTTAAAGGCCTAGCCTTTACTAGTGATTAATTGTTTTATTGTTGTTTATTATTTTATAGTACGCTACTCGGAAATCGAAGGAACCGCTTGAACCTTATAATCCTGAAATAGAGAAATTTGCGAGAAGGAATAGGAAGTTAGCTAGGGAACTGGCTAAGCAAGGAGAAGAGGATCCAAATCTTGAGGAAAGCGAGCACGAATTGGAAGAAGGACATATAACTGATCATCCTGAACATTCTGAATCTGAGGTAGAAATGGAAGGCATTCAGAACAATCCAAACCAGGTACCTAATCCTGTTATTAATCCTGTTATTAATAATGCCAATAATGTGAATGCAAATGCTAATAATGGAAACCAAGCCTTAGCTCAAGGAGCGAGGCGCACTTTGCAAAGTTATGCAACGCCCACTATTGAACAATTCATTCCCGCTATCGTAGCACCGCAAGATGCTGCGGAAGTCTATCACCCTAGGCCTAATGTAATTCAAATGGTGACCAACTATTCCACTTTTCATGGAATTCAGAACGAGGATCCTGGTGTTCACGTGACGAATTTCTTGGAAATCGTTAGCACAGTGAAACCAGAATTAATCCCGGAGGGGAACATCCGTCTTAAGCTTTTTCCTTTCACTTTGAAAGATAAAGCTAAGCAATGGCTTCTCTCTTTAGAGGCTGGATCTATCACAACTTGGGAACAATTGTTGCAAAAATTCATGAATAAGTATTTTCCCTTGGGAAAAACCTTTAAGTTACGCCAAGACATTCTAGGATTTAAGCAACAACCTGGGAGAGTTTTGATCAAGCTTGGGAGCGTTTTAAGGAAGCTATGAGGAAGTGTCCTCATCATGACATTTCTCTTTGGTTGCTAATGCAAACTTTTTACCATGGGTTGAGAGAGACTGAGAAAATTAGAGTAGACGCCTCCAGCAATGGAGCGTTTGTTCTTTTATCTCCTGAGGAGGCACAAGGGAAGATGGAGCAAATAGCGATGAATAGCCAATGGGGAGGCAATGACATAGCTACTGTGAAGATGGCCGCTGACATATTTGATGATAGTGCATCTACCAAAATCTTAGAACAACTTTCTGTTATCAACAATAAGGTAGATGGGATGCAAGAGAGGATGACAAGAGTAGAGAAAGGGGCTGGAATCGAGGTAGCACCTCAAAGTGAGAACGCTGGTACTGAAGAAGCCAATTATGTCGGGGGGGGTACAGGCCTAATCATAACCATCCTGGATTCCGATATAGTGACATTAATGCAGGAGAAAGGCCTAAACCGCCTACCCCTTATGTACCACAGCAGACTAAAACTTTTGGTTGGGAAGCTGCGATAGAAAAACTGAGTAATGTCGTCACTGACAATATGAGACAACTTTCAAAATCTATGGCTGATTTAGCCACTAACTTTAGCCAATATTGTCAGAAGACCGATGCTAAGGTGACCAATCAAGAAGCTCTAGTCCAGAATCTCACGCACCAGGTAGGACAACTAGCTGAGCAAGTCTCAACTAGACCTCCTGGAGGGTTGCCAAGCAACACTGAGAAGAACCCTAAGGATTTGAATGCGATCATGACAAGAAGTGGAAAAGAGGTAACTCCACCATCCTTGCAAGAGAAAGAAAGAGTCACAAAGAATAAGGATGGTGAGCCAAGCAATGAGACTAATACTTCCGAGACTTTGCCTGAGCAAAGAACATATAAAGAACCTGCTGGCCCTAGAGTTGAACTTTACAATAACAAGTATCCAATTTTCACTGATGTCGATCCTTCAACTCTACCTTACACTATCTATTTTTCGGAAGCTAGGCATGAAAGATCTTAAGAAGACCTCAATCACGTTGCAATTAGCTGACCGTTCTGTCAAGGAACCGTGTGGAGTGGTTGAGGATGTGCTAGTAAGAGTTGAAAAGTTTGTATTCCCTGTCGACTTTGTAGTATTAGATATGGAAGCTAACTACGAAGTGCCCTTGATATTAGGGAGACCTTTCATGGCTACTAGTAGAACGCTAATTGATGTTTACAAAGGCGAGTTGGTGTTAAGAGTGAATGAAGAGAGAGTTGCATTCAATGTCTTCGACACTATGAAGCAACCTGATGATGGAGAGGATGCATGTTTCATGTTGGATTCCATTGATAGGATCGTTCAGGAATTTCAACAACATGAAAGCATCAAGGATTTCTTGGATACTGTCTTAGAAGAAGAAGATGAAGTCAAGTACGTGAGTAGTGAGGAGGAGAAGATGATATGGCCAGGATGTAGTAGAGGGACCCCAAGACCTGTAGAGAAAGTAAATGCTGCGGAGATTGAAAGATTCTATCATAGACCAACGTGGCATAAGTACTTCGAACTTAAACTCACTGGTCAAAAGTTGAAGACCACTTTGGAAGAACCTCCCACAAATTTGACTTTAAAACCTCTTCCTGCGAATTTGAAGTATGTGTTTCTTCAAGATGAGACTTTGCCGCTAATCATATCTTCTTCCTTGACGGACTTACAAGAGGAGAAACTAATGAGAGTTCTGAGAGAGTACCGCGGAGCATTTGGATGGACCATAGCTGACGTTAAGGGCATTAGTCCTAGCGTATGTATGCACAAGATCTCCGTGGACCCTGAAAAAAAAGCGGTTGCACAACCTCAGAGGCGTCTAACCCCACAATTAAAGGAAGTGGTTAGGGATGAGGTTATAAAAATGTTAGAAATGGGAATTATATTTCCAATTGCTGATAGCGAATGGGTAAGCCCTATCCACGTAGTTCCCAAAAAGGGAGGATTGACGGTGCAAGCCAATGAGTTGAATGAGTTAATTCCTATGAGGCTAATCACCGGTCATCGAGTATGCATAGACTTTAGGAAACTAAATGATGCGACTCGTAAGGACCACTTTCCTCTTCCCTTCATCGATCAAATGCTCGAGAGACTGAGCGGGCATGCTTTCTATTGTTTTATTGACGGATATTCGGGATACTATCAAATCCACATCTCGCCCGAAGATCGTGAGAAAACAACATTTACATGCCCATATGGGACATTGCGTACAATCGAATGCCATTCGGATTGTGCAACGCCCCCGCAACATTTCAACGGTGTATGATGTCATTATTTGCGGATATGGTGGAAGACTTCTTGGAAATCTTTATGGATGATTTCTCCGTGTTTGGAGACAATTTCGATTCATGTCTCACAAATCTAGCACGAGTATTGAAGAGATGTGAAGAGACTAATCTTGTGCTTAACTGGGAGAAGTGTCATTTGATGGTTACGGAAGGTATAGTACTGGGCCACCTCATATCAAAGAACGGTATAGAGGTGGATAGAGCCAAAGTCGAGGTGATCGAGAAATTACCTCCACATACTAATCTTAAAACTTTTCTAGGTTTTTTAGGCCACGCCGGATTTTATCGTAGGTTTATCAAGGACTTTTCCTTAATCTCTAGACCTCTCACCGAATTATTGGCCAAGGATGTACCATTCGTGTTTTCTAATGAGTGCATAAAAGCTTTCAACGAAATAAAAAGTAGACTGATTACTGCACCCGTTCTGGTCGCACCGGATTGGGATCTTCCGTTTGAACTGATGTGTGATGCAAGTGATACTGCTGTTGGCGCCGCTTTGGGTCAAAGAAAAGATAAGATCTTCAGACCTATTTATTATGCAAGCCGGACTTTGAATGTTGCCCAAAGAAATTACCCCACAACGGAGAAGGAACTTTTGGCCGTTATCTTTGCTTTTGACAAATTTAGATCTTACTTAGTGGGATCTAAAGTCACTGTGTGGACTGACCATGCGGCTCTTAAGTATCTCCTAGCAAAGCAAGATTCAAAGCCGAGACTGTTGAGATGGATTCTACTGTTGCAAGAATTTGACGTAGAAATCCGAGATAAGAAAGGAAGTGAGAACGTGGTGGCCGATCATCTATCGCGCTTACAATTAGAGGATGGTGAGGAATTACCTGAGATAGGAGAATCTTTTCCTGATGAACAACTTTTCTCCATCACCACCATCGGGGGGCATGATGATTGTGCTGCAGTTTCTTCGCGAATAGAGGTTGTGAAGGAGAAGAAGCAACCATGGTTCAGCTTGTTTGTCAATTATCTATCCGCAAAGTACTTACCACCGAATCTCACTGTCCCAGAAAGAAAAAAATTCTTTAAAGATCTTAGACATTATTATTGGGATGAACCGTACTTGTTTAAGCTAGGATCTGATAATGTTTTTCGAAGATGTGTGCCAGAGGAAGAGTATAATGATATCCTGAAGCATTGTCATTCTTATGAAGTTGGAGGACACTACGGGGGAGATAAAACTGTGGCCAAAGTCCTCCAATGCGGTTTTTATTGGCCGACATTGTTTAAGGATGCACACCAATATGCAAAGGCATGTCATGCTTGTCAAATGACAGGTAATATTTCAAGGAGGAATGAGATGCCACTCAAGAGCATCTTAGAAGTGGAGCTTTTTGACGTTTGGGGGATGGATTTCGTTGGACCTTTCACTTCATCATTATCTAACCGATATATCTTAGTTGCTGTTGATTATGTATCGAAATGGGTTGAGGCCATTGCTTCCCCTACTAACGATGCTAGGGTTGTGGTTAGATTCTTGAAGAAGAATATTTTTACAAGGTTTGGGACGCCTAGGGCAATTATAAGCGACAATGGTAGTCATTTTTGTAATAAACCTTTTGAACGGCTGATGATTAAGTATGGGGTTCGACATAAACTAGCATCAGCATATCACCCCCAGACTAGTGGACAGGTAGAAGTCACCAATCGAGAGATAAAGCGTATCCTGGAGAAAACTGTCAATATGACCAGAAAGGATTGGTCGCTACGGTTAGACGACGCTTTATGGGCTTATAGGACTGCATATAAAACCTCGATTGGAATGTCACCATATAGAATTGTTTTTGGAAAGGCATGTCATCTACCTGTAGAACTGGAGCACCGGGCCATGTGGGCAACAAGGATGCTAAATTTTGACGAGACGTTGGCCGGTGAGAAAAGGATGTTAGAATTAACTCGCCTGGAGGAGTTTCGTTTAGAGGCATACGAGAATGCCAAGATTTTCAAGGAGCGCACGAAGAAGTTTCATGACAAAAAGATTCTGGAGAGGACCTTTCAAGAGGGTGATCTGGTTCTCTTGTACAATTCGCGCTTAAGACTCTTCCCGGGTAAGTTGAAATCAAGATGGTATGGCCCATTTCAAGTACAACAAGTCTTTCCTTCTGGAGCGGTGGAGCTATTCAATTTCAAAGACGAGTCCAGATTCGTGGTCAATGGACATCGTCTTAAGCATTATCACGGGCTTCCGCCTGCTGCTGAGGAGGAGGTTTTGTACCTCGACGACCCTGTCTATGAATAAACCATCTTGAGCTGAGTCGAGCTAGCGACTATAAACTTAGAACTACTACCTATACCTATCTTTTTCGTTTTTCTTTTTAATAAAGTAGCATGCGCCTATCACGGTTTTTTTCATCTCGCCATGTTCCGAGTCTAAGTTCGGAATAAACGAGGTTTTTTCCTTGATAGCCGTCATGTGAGTTTTCTATTTAGGTTTAAATCCCTTTTGGTCTTGTCCATGGCAGTATAAAGTAAAGTGGCTTAAACTGTTTTTAGATATTTATATCTAATTACTGCCACGTTATTTTATAACTACCATAGACATGGTATTTGACGATGTCGTGGAGCTTGTTTGTTTATACAGGATGCGTCTGTCTCTCCACGCTGTGCCGATGATTACTCCGATATTGTTCCTTTACTTGGGAGCCGTTTCCAGAGCTAAGTCTTTCATCTTGAACTCTCATTTATTTTTGTCATTGAGGACAATGCCATGTTTAAGTGGGGGGCAGGGAGACTTAGCTATATATTGTGCTATATGTTGAAAAAGTCAAGGGGAACGGAATACTGAGACAATATTGAGCTTATGGATAAATGCCAAGTTGTTTAACTCGTACCCTTAAACTTGTAAAGTTCTTATACTTAGAATTAATAGGAAATGAACCAAGTTGCGTGAGTACGTGGTCATATTATACTTTTGCGATAAATTGTTAGTAGACTTAAGGATATTCATGCCAACAATTGCAAGTAGTTAGGTATTGTTCAATTACTCAACATGTGAATCGCTTAGTACCGCATGAGTTATAATAATTGAAAGAAGTATGTGTACATTGCATAGATAATTGGTTATGAGGACCTAGTGTCGACATTTGTCGACTGATGTATTCTGATCTTCTAGCCAACAAAAGCGGAGTAATAAGCTTGGGACGTACCTGTGTTTTGACAATGTATTAAAACACTGGGCTTGTAGTAACATTACCAAAGTAGCCCCGTGCTTGTGGAAATATTCGATGCTATGCTTAATCTAAGATAGGGGGATACTCTATGAAAAGTTTTCTTCCTTGAGATTAGTAGTATTCGAAAAATATGCAAAATTGAAAAAAAAAAATTTCGAATTTTTAGAGGCTTCGAGTAGTACTCGGTCTCCAAGTCCAAAAACCCTATAGATACGCTCTTGCTTATTGTTCTAGTGCTTTAACCATTGCGAGGCATAAGAAGTACGAGTGCTGATGTTGGTGAATTTAGATATGAAGTCTGCATAAACTCTAATCTTGCTACATTTATATAAAACCAATGCACATGCACACAATCACTTCGATTCATAGCGAGTAGTGAATAATGCTTATCTTATGAGCATGACTGGTATGAGTTGACTCGGGTTTCTTGTGTAAGTATGAGTTGACCACAGAAAATGTTGTCTTGGGAAATAACTTGTTGATGCTTTGTTCGGGACGAAGCAAAGTTTAAGTGGGGGGCATTTTGATGACAGTTAAAATATACCCATTTATGTCATCAATTCTAACCTTCAATCGGAGTTAATCATATATATTTCATATTTAATCATGTGTTTATATTTATTATTTAATGATAAGTGATTATTAATATGATAATTGGTATTTAGCTGTTTTTATTATAAAAGAGCAATTAATTGTGTGATAAATGCTGATTTTGCAGATCATGATAAATCGGGAAGATAATTATCACGCAATCGAGAGATCTTAAGATAAAAGAGAAGAAAATCGGAGCATTGAAGAAAAGATTAATCAGATCAATTCAAAAGCATGGAGTGGGGAACAAGTCAGACGAACCGAATTTGAAAACGCGTAAAGAGGGAGGCTCGGTCGACCGAGCCTAGCCATTCGGTCGACCGAGCGTGTGGGTTCGGTCACCCGAGCCTAATGTGATAAATGCATGTCAATCTTCTGGATTCTCCCTATGTCGGCTACAACTCCTATATAAACAGCAGCCACGATGCTGAGAACACACACCACTACAACACAAAACAATTTATACAATTTTAGCTTTTAAGTCTTTAGTTTTATTTTCTTTATGTTCGTTCATTGTGGATTCATCGGATTCTCCGATTAGGGAGCGCATTAAAGAGTGGGAGTCACTCTCGTCTTCGAGGGTATGACTATTCAATTATGCAATCTTTATTTGTAGATCTGATATATTTTATTATGGAGTAGTTTTTATTTGTATTGATTGCGTGATGTAGATTTATTTACGAACCCATGTGTTTAGGTTAGAAACGTTAAGAAGTAATCATGATTTGTTCCGGCACAGAACTGTGTTCGGTCGACCTAGACGTGTCACTCGGTCACCCGAGTGCTGTCGTTCGGTCGACCGAGTGTGGTGATGTGTAGGGCAATATTATGATCGGCTTCGACTACGTCAGATTCTCTGGATTGGAATTAAAATGAGTAATTAAACCTGATCAACTTAGTTATTCGTCATCATAATTTAACATGAAACCCAAAAAGTGATTGTTACTTAGGATATAGATTGAATCGGCATCTAAGAAGTACGCCTTACCCTAGGAATGTTGCTTAGATGAGGTTACGGTTTATACCGGCATCCCTAGTCTCGTAATTGTGTCAAAAGTTATATGAGATGGAGGCATTAAAAAGCGAAGTCACGTAATGGAGGCACGATGATTTAGAGGGCCTAATTGGAGCTAAATCTACCTTAGGGGATGACTCCCGTAGTCATAATAATTAATCTTTAACGTTTGTTTTGTCTCGTTATCATCCTAATTCACATGGGGGAGTTATAATCTACTAACGTAATCAATACTATTTGTTTAGATAATATCAACCGTATTATCCGTGTTTTAGTAGTCTTTAGTCTGTCTTTGTGGTCTTTTGTGTCTTGTGGTTGTCACTATTTTATTTACTGCATTTAGTTGGTCATAGACCGCCTTTTCAATTTAGTTCTAATAGGATAAAGTTGTGTTTTATTTGTGCCGAGTCTCTGTGGGATCGACCTCGACTCTATCTAGCTATACTACAATTGAACCTAGTTCTCTTGCTAGTGTGTTAGTAGGCATCGAGTTAATAATTTAACTTGACCTCCATCAATACAAAAATTTGTAAACCCCGTTTTGAGTAAACTCTAATACAATAATATACAAAAAGTTGTAAACCCCCATTTTGAGTAAACTCTACTATACCATTATTTACAAAAAGTTGTAAACAAACGTTTTGAGTAAACTCTACTATAATTATATACAAAAAGTTGTAAACCACCGTTTTGAGTGAACTCTACTATAATTATATATAAAAAGTTGTTAACCCCCCGTTTTGAGTAAACTCTAATACAATAATATACAAAATAGTTGTAAACCACCATTTTGAGTAAACTCTACTTTACAATTATGAATAATAAGTTGTAAACCCCTATTTTATTGTACAAAAAGTTGTAAACCCCCATTTTGAGTAAACTCTACTCTATGATTATATACAAAAATTTGTAAACCCCGTTTTGAGTAAACTTTAATACAATAATATACAAAAAGTTGTAAACCCCCGTTTTGAGTAAACTCTACTATACAATTATTTACAAAAAGTTGTAAACAAACGTTTTGAGTAAACTCTACTATAATTATATACAAAAAGTTGTTAACCACCGTTTTGAGTGAACTCTACTATAATTATATATAAAAAGTTGTTATCCCCATTTTGAGTAAACTCTAATACAATAATATACAACGTTTTGAGTAAACCCCCCCTGAAGGATGCAGGTTCTTAGATCTAAACGAATTAGATCTACGCGCAGCGGATGGATCACGATTTATATATCAAAACACATAATTAAAGGACTTAAACTACTACAAGGGGGTTAAGATCATGTTACCAATATATGGAAGAGAAGCCTTGATCTTCCGATGTGTTCTCCAAACGGCGGTTGGTGGACACCCTTCTTGATACACGAGCCTCTTTGATATGCAACCAGAAAAATCCCGAAGATTTTTCCAACTCGAACCCTAAGAATAGAGGCCGAAAATTTTCGGCCAATTTCTCTCGGTGAATAGTGACGTGAATAGTACCTTTTTATTAGACTTGGGAGAACTCTCTTTATATAGGAGAGTAATCAATGTCCTCCAAGGATTAAATAATTAAGTGATAATTATCACATTAATCCTTTTCCAAATAAAAGATAAATAAAATGATTATCCCAAACAAATTAGGATAAATCCTATTATTATCTAATATTCCATGAATTATCATTTAACAAATAAATGATAAATCACATGTCAAATAATTATCCAAGAAAACTAATTTCTCTCTAATTAAATGATGATATTGGCGCCACCTTTAGGGTCAAAAAGCCCACATAAAATGTCTTTTATGTGTATTATATTATTTAGCCCAACTAAATAATATCCATGCATATCAATTAATTAGCCCAGCCAATTAATTATCATTGAGGCCCAAGTAACAAGATTACTAGTCCGAATTACAGAAGCCACATCGGGGACCATGGACCTATAACCAGTAGCTCCAATAATTAATTATTCATCGAACAGAAAGTACATTAATTATTAATTCCGGGATTACGCCACCATAAACCCAAAACTGAACTCTACCGATTATAGATGTATACTTATACTCAACCCATAGAGTGAATAAGCGTCCATTGATATAATCACTACATACGGATTAACCCTCCATAGATTGTCCATTCTGAGTGGGAAGTCTCCGTGAACCCGACTCAGAATATCTTATCCTTATTTACCATTAACCCCCTAATGATCAATTAGTACACATATCTGACTAGTAGCTAATTAGTCAAATGTGAACTCCCGGGATCGATCACTTTCTTAGGGCTAACAAACAAGGGGATTGTCTCTCTACTTCCCGCAGGAAGGAATGGATTCCATGTCTGTGAAAATCAGAACTACTCACTCATCCGGAGATAGTGCCAATGAGAAGTGGCTTGGAACACATATTTAAGTGAACCGTAACTAACACATCAAACACTACCCCGGGACAAGCAGCACCCTGTGATCACCTCAGGATTAAGGTTGATCCATATATGATCATCTAATGATTTAATAAGATTCCTCGATTACGGAATTATACCGAGAAATTCAGATTAAATCGGTCCAGTCCTATATGAATGCCATCATATATAAATGCCCCACGTAGGTACCCTCTACCGACAGTCCGGATAAGACTATCACACCCTAAGGTGTTCTGGGCGCATTATTGGTGTTTTAATCAAGAGACCCTAAACTCTGATTAAGTTCACCACGGACTAACAGTTTAAGTGTATCACCACTAACTCAATCCTCACGTGCATGCCATGCACTGAGTTAAGCGGTTACATACTGATATACTTAGGGTTTGCAGCAGTGTATTACTTACAAGCACAAAGCAAGTAATAAGGTGAGATAAATTCTGTCATTCATTATTAAAAACAATTACACAAATTGTCTTTCGGGCACTACACCTAACAATCTCCCACTTGCACGAAATGACAAGCAACGATTGTTTTTAGAGCACACCCTTTCTCATCTTATTCACAACACTCTCCCACTTGCTCTAAAAGCAGATGAGATATATTCCTCAAAGCCGTACCCTCCAAGCACCAGACTTGGTACACTGATCAGTTTGGTTGTCGGCCCGAGACGAAACGTTGCCGGTCCATCTAATCAGGCGGTACTCTCTCTCAATATGCTTTTGACCTCTAGTGACTGAGAAGATCCTTCTAAGCTATTTCTTCACTGTTTTCACAATGAAGTGATATCGGCTTATCAGACTTGGAATTACTCCTAGACCAAAAAGGAAATTCTAAGCACTATGAGTAAACACTGAGCCCGAGATCAACGTAATGATCATCCTTAATCTGACTACAAGTCAGAATCAGTATAGTCAACCATATTCAAGTTTGCACCTGAATATACAAGCATATGATTCCTCGTTCTCTAAAGATACTTGAGGACGTACTAAAACTGCTACTTATTGCTCAAATCCAAGATTCGATTACTATTGACTTATAATAACCTGACTTGCCGTTATCCAAGAGAGACTCTATCCCATTTTCTCTTTATCCGGAGATTTAGAGAATCATTCCTGAGAGGTAGGGTAGGACTACTCTCGATGAATGGTGCAACCGTATATGCATAATCATCTTATTCAATAAGATAGGTGGGATAGCCAATGACTCATTCTTGTGAATTTGACCGAATCAAATTCGTAGAATATAGTCCAATTCTCTCATCCAGAGAATCTAGGCGTGTCAGTTTCCGACTTCAGATAGCACACTCATGCTGTTTCCAACCGTTTCAGTGTTATCATTCATGAACACTAATACTACTACTTTACCAATATTGATATTCAGTCTACAAAAAGACTTATCAATATTTTGGTCAAGTCCACATATTTTAAAACATGTGACTTTTAAATGACCGAGAGGTTCTCTTAAATCCACAAAGGATATAAGCCATGGCAGGCCTCCTACCAAAGGTTCTTTCTGAATGAATTAAGATATCGTTAGTCTCGCAAAAAAAGGTCTTAGGGAATCACCCCTATCTTCTGCTTTGTAACGAATCCGTTATTCATTCTTAGCTAAAACCCTTCTGTTCTGAATGAATTCAGATTCCGTTGTTCGGCAAGAAAGTCTCGGGGAATCACCCTATTTTCTGCTTTCTAACGAAATCTAGCAAGACTGAGTGGTGAGAGAGTTCAAGGTCTGGTTAACTCTCTACTTGTCAGGGAATCACCCCTATACCACTCAACTTTGCGCTGAAAGTTTAAACTTTCCTATTCATTCGACTCTTTTCCGTGTAGATCCAATTGCTCCCACTGGGCCTAAGACACTCGGTGGTTCTACAAGAGGTTGAACAGAACTGGAGTACCAAAACTCCATTCACGGGGTTAAGGTTTTCAAACCAACCTCTATAATCAGAATCCTATACAGCCCACCAAGAGCCATAGGTTATCAATCACCCCAGCAGATTATAAAGTCCACAAAATCACAATGGGTCAACGGTTAAACCATACTCCCACTGTGTCTTGGGTGGATTGACATTCTGATCTAGTAGTATTTATCGGTGTAATCACCAACAACCGATGTGGTCTGATTAAATCAGATAGTAACTACCTTTGGGTAACCGTACTCCAAGGTTTAAGGTTGTTACTTATAGATTCTATCAGAAGGCTTGTGACAGTTCAACCGTCACTTTCTGATCTCAAGAATCTTATAATCAACCTTCACTCGTCTCATTAAGATGTTTCACAAACAGTCACAATCTGAACGTATGCGCAAAATTTCCTGTCCTACCTTTAAGCATTAAATGCTAAATGCCTACATTTATGGAAGTGGTGTGAACCGAATTCACTCCTTATCCATAAACTCACTAGCATCTTCTAGGTAGACTTCTCGGTTTACATAATAATGTTAACCGTTATTTTGCAACGAATTATCTTAATCGAGTTTAGCAGTGTATTGTAGCATATCAATAACTATATAGGGCAAGTCTATGGTTTCTTCCTCAGTGAGAAACATTCCACTAGGAGGCGGGCCGAGCATCAGTCCCAAGACTATGCGATAGCCTATTTCTGAGCATGGAATACTCTATTCTCTGCTAAAATCAGAGACACCTCCTCGTATTCTTTCGATAAACCAACCAGTGTTTTGAGTAGTTATCAGACAGAATGTCACCACTCAAAATCTCCCACTAGCTTGTATCTCTCACTAGACCCCGAAGGTCATGGTGAACAAGCTATGTTACCCCTTCAAAACTATTACCCTTTCCCGATTGAAAAGAAACTTAGTCATTGTTCCTTTGAGATAGTGTTCCAAGACTGGGAGATAGGAATCACCCTTAGCCAGTCAGCAGGTCTTGTCTCTAGGATATGTGCACTAATTAATAGATATTGAAAGGTCGTTTATCTTAATACGGAAACCTTTTACCTTTAATATTTTTAGATGTGTTACACGTACTTATTCAGCTGTTCTAAGTGGTTCTGACTTTATCAAACAAAAGTCCGAGTCTCGGATTCGTACTACAAATGTCATATTCACTTTCTATGTGGCAACAATATATCGAGTTGAAAGTGAATCCAATTGTTTCAACGAATCTGTACAGAAAAATAAATTTTTCTGTGATATTCAAGGATAGAATCCGAAATTCATTTCCTTATATCACTCCCACTATTCCAGCTGAAATTACTGCCCGTTGTTACTTTATTAATGCACAGCTTTATTGTTCTTCCAAAGAACTAAGCCACTGAGTCAAGTTACTCGGTTAAGAAAGTCGCTAAGGATTCATTGGTTAGTGATCCGAAATCACTTTCCTTATCCTATACTTTCTTTAATTAATGTTTCGGTTTAGCCTCAAAACTTTAGTTAAGATGATTAACACTTATAGACCTTCTTTCCCATTCTTAACTTTCCTTAAAAGGGAATAGTCTTGAACTAGCAGTTCGTTTGAGTAGACACTACTCGTGAACTGTGGGATGTCTAATGAAAGTGTTACCCAGTGGGACTGATTTTCTAATAAATCAGAAGAACATAGTATAAAAGCTCCCACTAGTTTATCGGTTCCAAATACCGTCTAACTAGCGACACTTTAATTTATGATTCTCCAATTTTTCTATCGGAAAATTTCTCGTGTAGACACTACACAATTCACTAGAAGAATTTTATCGTCCCAATCATCTTTCAAACTAACTACGGTTGTCTCTCGTTCTGCACGAGTGACAGTAGTGACATACCTATTTACGTCACTTAAGTTTTGAAGGCTTCAAGAGAAATATCTCTTCCAAAAAATTAATCGTATGTGAGATTAATAAATACAACGTTCCAGTTACTTACCACTTTTTAACGAAGTCATTACTAGTCAATTTTACACTAGCAGTCTAGCACCTTAGAGAGATATATATATTACAGTTGTAAATAAAATTTGACAGAAAATAAATCCAAATCATACACTACTAAAATTTTAGGAACATAAACTAAGTACTTATAGTCTATCCTACCGTTCCAAGGATTTAATCTAATGCCTCGGTGCCGCCTTAGGGTAGGTCAAAGAGGTTTCGATTAATATTGAAGATCAGATTGAGAATCGAACATCTCATTTGTGATCGTCAATCACCTTTCCTTTTTCAGCCAAGGTACTACCAAAAATACCCTTTATGAGTGTGACCTACTGTCTCAGATTTTTAGGTAGACCCCGAGTGTGCCGCCTTAGGGTCGGTCGGTGACCCGGCGAGTACCCAAAATCCTATCCTTTCGGAGACCAAGCCTTGAATTTTGATAGCGGTGAAGGCCTTCCTTAGGGGGCCGAAATCAAAGCCGGCACGAGGCGTCACCATTCTCTCACGTTGCTTGTGTCAACAGTAGAGGCCGTGGGGTCGGCTGTCGCCTCTCCCGCTCCCACTCAATATTTTGAAAAAGTGGTGGGTTTACTGATCACGTTTTTGGACTTGATGTTTCATTAAGGAACAATAAATCATAGGCCCGAATGTTGTCGGTTATGTGGGCTAGCCCACCCGACCTATTCGTTAGAACATATGTGGCCGTCGGACGGGTCAAGGCTAGGAGAGCTCCGTTGAGCCGTAGTGGCTCTTCGGATGACTCAGTATTGCCAGACCCCCGTGCAAACGCCACACGTGGAGGGTGAAGTCGATTGAGCCGTAGCTACTGTTGACCACCCAACCGTGGTTAAACCACTTTCGAACCTGTTTGCCCATGATTATCCAATCCTTAAACATCAAACATTCACGTAGACACTACGGAACAAAAACGTAATCTCGTCTTAGGTAAGGTGGAATTCACCAAGAATCCAACACCTTAACCACGAGGTTTCGGGATTTTACTCCTTATGCTTTCGCAGAGTGGGATTCACCGAGAATCCATCACCCAACCTCGACGATTGAAAAAACCCGTGTTCCTCGGTTTTACCCTAATTAGTTTCTAATTAATATCAAACAATTAATTAAAACTAATCGTGTGTTTTATACATGCCTAACTAATTCCTCGAATTAATTTCTACATGTATGCATATGGAGTGGAATTCATGATATGATGCATGTCATGGCAATTTTCCGGTTCTACTCATACAATCTACACATGTATACTAGTGCGGAAAATAAACACCGAGATGGACCGTTGGCACCCCGTAACTAATCTACTCGAAAATAAATTAAAACCCTAATCTGCAGCTGTTAAGAATCTTCGACGATCGGAATATCAAACGAACTCGGATCGGGACGTAACTTTCCAGATCTGATCTTCATTCTTCGGACTTGAAGATGGACGGTCGGATTGGAGCTTTGACTTGTCAATATTCCTCAGTGAGCCGCCTAACTTGCTGCTGAAACAGACTCTTACAGCAGCGCATCATTTACTTCCCGAGGCCGATCGGGGATCAAGATGAATCCCGATCGTCCTGAAAATTTTATCTCACGTCCAAAACTCCATGATTATCGATCTGACCGGTCGGATTTTAATTTGAACGGTCCAATTGTTCCCAGAAAATCGAAGAAGTCACAGTTAGGGTTTCTGTGAATCCTGCGTTTTTCTGTTACAGAAGCCACTTCGCAGCAACGAACGGAAACCCAAACGGACTCTGATCGACACCAAAATTTGTGGGATTGTTCATCAACTTCCAATCTTGATTCTGACCGGAGGGATCTTCGTTTTAACGGCTCAAACAACGGAAAAACGAAAATACTAAACAGCTAATGTACAGATCTATTTTCTGGAAATTAAAATTGCAATAATACATAAATTACATAATTTCCTATACTCATATGAACGAATTTTCATCGTTTATATGAGTTTACAATAGATCTAACGGGAAAACGGTGCCAACCCCAATCCATCTCTTCAACCATAGAAATTTAAAATTATTAATGCATAATAATAAGTAAAATATCACCTACATGCAATTCCACTCCTTTAAATCGTTTAATTACGATTATGACTATACAAATCGTGGAACCTCTCTCTGATACCACATGAAGGATGCAGGTTCTTAGATCTAAATGAATTAGATCTACGCGCAGCGGATGGATCACGATTTATATATCAAAACACATAATTAAAGGACTTAAACTACTACAAGGGGGTTAAGATCATGTTACCAATATATGGAAGAGAAGCCTTGATCTTCCGATGTGTTCTCCAAACGGCGGTTGGTGGACACCCTTCTTGATACACGAGCCTCCTTGATATGCAACCAGAAAAATCCCGAAGATTTTTCCAACTCGAACCCTAAGAATAGAGGCCGAAAATTTTCGGCCAATTTCTCTCGGTGAATAGTGACGTGAATAGTACCTTTTTATTAGACTTGGGAGAACTCTCTTTATATAGGAGAGTAATCAATGTCCTCCAAGGATTAAATAATTAAGTGATAATTATCACATTAATCCTTTTTCAAATAAAAGATAAATAAAATGATTATCCCAAACAAATTAGGATAAATCCTATTATTATCTAATATTCCATGAATTATCATTTAACAAATAAATGATAAATCACATGTCAAATAATTATCCAAGAAAACTAATTTCTCTCTAATTAATTAACAAATATTGGCGCCACCTTTGGGGTTCAAAAAGCCCACATAAAATGTCTTTTATGTGTATTATATTATTTAGCCCAACTAAATAATATCCATGCATATCAATTAATTAGCCCAGCCAATTAATTATCACTGAGGCCCAAGTAACAAGATTACTAGTCCGAATTACAGAAGCCACATCGGGGACCATGGACCTATAACCAGTAGCTCCAATAATTAATTATTCATCGAACAGAAAGTACATTAATTATTAATTCCGGGATTACGCCACCATAAACCCGAAACTGAACTCTACCGATTATAGATGTATACTTATACTCAACCCATAGAGCGAATAAGCGTCCATTGACATAATCACTACATACG
>JAMYXJ010000370.1:0-25364 GCA_024500145.1 Gentiana dahurica var. dahurica | reverse complement strand
ATATTATAAAGATATAAGCATGTTCGCTAACATTATATAAGTATGTTCACAAACAATAAGCATGTTCGCGAACATAATCGAACGTTCATGAACCGTTCGAGCTCGGCTCGTTAAGAAAACGAGCCTACAATCATGTTCGAGCTCGGCTCGTTAAGCTAAACGAACAAACGATCATGAACATTAACGAGCCGAACACGAGCTTGTTCACGAGTGACCCTGTTCGTTTAACAACTGCGCGATCTAACCTTTCTCCATTCATTCAATAGGAAATCGACGAAAGTCCTTCTTCATCGAAGAAATTGATCTTCTCCGGAGTAGTATTGATTGATGGAAATCATCGAAGAAGGCTTCGAAGCATCAGAGGTGAAAAAAGCTTCAGATTTATCAATGGCGGATTCGATGGAGCATTCAGAGAAGAATGATGAGACATTGGTGGAGAGTATTGTAGAGAAGTTTCATCATCATGAGCACGATTCACGTCTTCTTCTTCAGATTCCGATTCAGAGAAAGCAGAGTTCATCGACTTCTGTTAAGGATAAATTCTCGATTGTTTACTACGAACCCTAATAGGTTCATTTCTTCTTCACCTCATGAAATTTGATTGAAATTGCTTCCATATTGAACAAATATGGATGTTGTCTGTCATTTCCTGTTCATACACATGAGAATGGTGAAAATGTTTCATCTTCTTGCTCAAAATCAGAACACTCTGGTGCTCGATGATTTGCAACAAAGTCTAAGTTCAGCGATTTGGCCAAAATTTGAGGAGAAAAATTTTGATTTCAGAAATTCCACTGCTCCCTTACTTTCTTGTACTTTTCCATTTCCAGGTTAAGAAGTTTTTGACTACTTTTGCTTAAAAATGCTGAATTTTGTAGATTGGTGCCATTGACAAGCTTAAGGTTGTTGCTTGCTGCAAACACTATACAGCATATGACTTAGAGAGCTGGAAAGGAAATCACAGATTCACCTTCAATGCTGTGGTACGTATGTCGATTCATATTTTGTTGTATAATATATACTGAATCTAATTTTTTTGACGTCCATGAAATGAATGTATTAGGTAACACAGCAAGATCTGGTGGATACATTTCAAGTGCCTTTTATGAGTTGTGTTCTTCAAGGAAAATTTGCAAGTGTGATGTGTTCTTATAATCAAGTTAATGGAAAGCCAACATGTGGGGATCCAAAGCTCTTGGCAGGGGTGATTAGAGGAAATTGGAACTTAGATGGGTATAATTTGCTAATATTTTGTTAATTAATATTGTTCTCTAAATATATATATTTGTCAACTTAATTTTATCCATCTTATGTTAAATTAAATTTTGCAGGTACATAGTTTCTGACTGTGATTCTTTGATGTAATGTTTACATACCAAAAGTACACCGAAACACCAGAAGAGACTGCAACTTTGGCTTTAAAATCTGGAAATTAAAGATTCTCTCTTTTCTTTCAGCATGTATCAGTCAAGTATATATGGTATCATAATTAAGTAGATTTCATACAAAAGGGTAGATGCTGCTTATTTCATTAATTTACTCAATGAACACAAAAAAATCTTAACACACGATCATCTCTTTTCTCCATGTTTTAAGCACCGAGACCTAATCCTATAGACTTATTTTCACCTTCTTTTGCAGGCATTCCATGTCAATACGTAACTCCTTTGCAAGGACTAGAAGCCCATGCTGTTACTTAGACAGCTTATTCCCGGCTTTTGCATATTTAGTGACTATAACTATTGAGATGGTTTAAATTGAGCATATATTGACTAATCTTAAGTTGAACACATGGGGTTTTGTGTTGTACAACAATTTATTGTCCTTGAAGAAATGGGGAGCATATTGATGTATTCACTTCTTTAGTATTGAAGAAATGTGCTGTTTTGAGCCCTTACTGGAATGACACGTTGAAGTTTCACACGGGTTTCTCGGAATCACAAATTATGTGAGTAGACAGATTATTATCTCTTGTACTACTACAATTTATAGGTGAAGTGTATTAGTGATAGACAGTTCATTAATTGGGGTTGTGGTTTTTTTGGTGAACAGGGATTGTGCTAAGCTTCCGGTTAACCACAATGCTATGGCTCCAGATCACAATCTGAAAGTGATAAACAATCCCTGAGATTACTGCTACCTTAATTGCGGTATGTAGAGTAACATTTGCTAATTCTGAAAAGTTGGTCTTGGAGCTTTCTGTGTTCTCTGTATCTATGTGGCTTTGTTAGCTAATTAAGTTTGCTGATTTTGGAGTAGCTAGAGTGCAAGTTCATTCTGGAGTTATTATGTATGGTTTCCCTTATCAGTTTGTGTTGATCGCAGGTCCTGCTGTGTTGATCATTTTGCCCTGATTAGATCGTTTCCGCTCTTGCTGGCCATTCCGTTTTGCATGCCTTTCGGTGTGCAGTGCTCCGATGGGTCAATGGTTACTCTGTGAGTATTGAAAGCTTTTTGTTCTTCATGAAATTGAAACTGTGGATAAGTGCTTTTTGCTTGATTGATACATAAAATCTTACCGCCTCGAATCAGAACAAAATGTTCCTCCGTAGACTATAATTTCTGCAGTTCTCACGTTTCCTTTTATTTTTGTTTGGAAGTTCAGCCAGTCACCTGACAAAACTCACCACTCCCATTTATTTATATTTCCAATTTCTGGAAATTAGGAAGAACCCTGTTTCAGTTTTTAGAAAAACTTTGCCTTATCAACTACAAAGATTGGATTTTTTTGTGGGCTCTGTTTTTTTTCCAGCTTTCCTGAGGAAACATGAAGATATCTTTACCATTTAAGCTAAAAAGATTTGATTTTTACTGGTGGGGTTTACAGTTGATTCCTGTAATGTCAAGGAGCAGCAGATTTTGGTTTAGCTTTTTATTGTTTAATATTCTTAATGGGTTTTGGAGTAATAATCTGTGCATTTAAGGGCTTGGTATAAATTGGGGTACTCAGGCAACCCACAAGTTACCACCTAAAGTGGTGGTTCAAATGTTAAAAGTCAGTGGAATAACAAAAGTGAAGCTTTTTGATTCAGATGCATTGACCATGAATGCTAGTGATATGTAAATATTTTTGGATAATATTCTTACATGATGGTTTATGTATACGTTGACCTTTGAGGTCATTTCGGTTGTATAGCGTCAATTAAATGTTCCCTCTTCCAGTGATTCCCCGTCTATGTTTATCCTCCACATCATTTACCTTTAGTAACCTTTTGGATTTGATTTATGAAGATGTTTGGGGACCCTGTGCGAGGCTTCAAATTATGGCTCACGATATTACGTTTAATTTTTGGATGATTGCACTAAATATATTTGGTTCTATCCTATTACGTTAAAGTTTTGTGCGGAGCATGTATTTTATATTTTTCAAGCGCTTGTTGAACGCCTCTTTGACACTAAAATCAAGACAGTTCAAACTGATCGGGGCGGTGAATTTCAAAGGTTGCATGGTTATTTTTCTTGTACTCGTATTACTCACCAACTTGCATGTGCACACTGATGAGAGTCAACTTTACTATGTTTTGGTGCATGTTTTAACCCACGTTTACAACTCTTTTGGCTCATTCTGGGTAGTTTTAGATCCATTAGAGGGTAAAATCACATTGCACACTCACTTATAGGTGAACCATCACATTGATGGAAAACCTCGGCATTTTACAATGTTTTTGACCCTTTTCGAGACCTATTTATCTTGTGGAATTATGCTCGGTATGTGTCTGAATGTTGTGCTACAGGAAATAGGTGACTCGTGAACCCGGAAGTTAAGGAACGAGGCTTAGAAAGACGAAACCGAAGCCCGGGAATGGAAATGGATCAAAAGTGGTTGGTGCATTCACCATATGTTCACTTCATCAGCCATTTGATCCAAGATACAAGCAATTTATGGACTCGTGGTCTTCATGAAAGTTGTAGAAAATTCAATGAGATTTCTAACGCACTTTGAATCACTCAAATCAGTGGGCTACACGCAGTTATGGTCAATTTACTGAAGACAATCTATTACCGAACCACCTGTCGAGCCGAGCTTCGAGCAGCTCGGCTCGTTATGCGTTTTTCACCACAAAAACGGGATATCCTGCTGAACTCTCATTCTCCCCTTTTACCCAAAACCCTTATTCACCATTCTCTTCTTCCCCTTCACCCTTAGATTAATTTATACACCTAATTTACTTAGATTAAGCTCAAATTAGCTTAGATTCTTAGCTCAACTCTTGAATTTTGGTGTGTTTTGGATCTTCTTCTTCCCCAAAGTGACATGGGTGTTGTTGAAGCTTGGAGAACATCAACTCTGCGTTTTTTTTGGGTAATTGATTTTGTTTTCCTCTCATTTCATGGGTTTAATTTCTTGTTTGATTCTTGCTTTTGTAGTTGTAATGAGTAGCTAATTACTACATAGCTAAATCATGTGATAGTTGAAGAAATCACCCTCTAGTTGATTAATTGGGGTTGGGTAGTGTTTAATTGTTGTTATATCGATGAATTCATGTCTTAAAACTTGTTCTTAATGCGTGAATTAGTTTGATCACCTAGTTCATGAAGTCACACACCACTTTTATAAACGTATGTTGCGAAGGGGTGTGGGAAAGGGGGTTTGAAGATCGTTATCTATAATTGACTGAGTTGCTTAGATCGATTGGGTAACGAGGTTTGTCGGTGTAAATCGAGCGGCTCTAGAGCGTTTATCTTGTTTCGGTCAGTTAAATCCTTAAAGGCGGACTGTTGAACCGGGCAAAGGGTATTAGGTTGTTGCATGGCGTCTAGTACTATCTTAGGAGTTTGCACCCATAAACGAGTCGATATAAGCATTAGGATGGTTGGTTGGTAGTTTCTATTCCCAAATAATCGATTAGAGGGGTGAAAGTATTCAATTGGATCGTGATTTGGCTATGCCTCTATCTCTCTTTATCTCTAGTTTAAATATCGTTTTAGCATAATCAAAACTTGAACAAACTTGATTAGCTTAAACTAAGTATGAGAATGACTTTGGTATTCGATTGATTCCTCGTGGGATACGACCTTGCTCTCCACTATAGTGCTTCCGACCCGGTACTCTGCCGGTTAAGGTTGGTCGTTACTATTTTGGTCATCAAGTTTTTATGGCGCCGTTGCCGGGGAATTAATCGATATCTCTTAAGTCATTGGAAGACTTAGGCTTAGGTTGTTTTATTTCTTTTGTTTTTTTTTTCTTGATGTTGGATTTTTGTTGAAAAGTCACACCATCTACTGCGGTAGTGGTGGTGACTAGATACCTTGATTGTGTTCTTGTTTTCCCTTAAATTGCGGTGTATTGATCCGTATGGTCATGAGGGCTCTTCTCCCTACTCTTTTGGAGGCTTTAACCATATTATCAGTTCAACCCATACACATTACCATACAACAATGAGTGGGAGAGTCCTTCAAGTTCTCAGTTTCAACACCCCGGTGCATATTTGCAATATGCTCAACATCCACAAATACCTCTTCCTCCATAAAAGAGCTCAACCGACATCCTCTTGGAGCAAATCAATGAGATTTTGCAAGAGCAAGGCCGGACTTTGCAAAAGCATAGTCGGAATTGAGGACATTAGAACAAATGCCAACAACACTACCACCACTCTTCAGTCGGCAATAAAGAGTTTGGAGAACCGGGTAGAGCAATTGATTGTGAAGAGGAACGTTGCGATGAGTGCTAAAAATGATGATATTCTATTTGCTCCACCGTCGACTTTTGAGATAATCACCCATCACGAGTGTTATAGAGAAGGTATGAATCATCATACTAGTGAATCATTTATTCCTTATCCTTTGAACCTTATTGAAAGAATTGTGGTGGTGGATCACATTGAATATGTTGATGTTGTAGTTGAGCCAAAATGTTATTGTTTGGTGTTTGAATCTTTGTTACTTGGCATATGCTCTTATTCGGGGAGGTTGAATTCATTGATTTATGCACTGAATTTCTTGAACCAACCACGGTGGTGGGGATTGAGTCCCTTGGTTTTCCTGCTCTATTTTAGAGGTGTGCTCAATTCTTATGATGTGTGTAGGGAGACGCAACGGTTTGCTCTCCTTTAGTACAACTATCCTTAGCATTGTTGGGGGTAGAAAGTCGAACTAAGGACTTTAAACTTAGAATGTTTTAGATAGATGTTTTTATTTTTGTTAAAAAATAAAAGTGGATGAAAGTTTTTTTTTTTTTAATTTCCATGTTCTTGATGCTATTGAGTAAAAGATGTGCAATTTTTTTCTTTCATTCCACTCGTGATTTGTTGCTTTTCCTTTAGTTTCTTAATAAGTCAAGCCAATGACGTAAAACAAAGGCGTTTGGGGGAGGCAACCCACAATTTCTCTGTTTTTGCTTTAGTTTTTGTGCTAGGAGTGGTCTAGTGTGATACTTTGGGGGTATGGGTACCTTTTTGAGTGGTTCTTCTTCGATCCGTTGTTGGCTCATATCTTTTTGCATGGATTTTGTTTTACTTGTTTGATTGTTATTGCATCGCATGTGCCCCGAGTCGGTTCCCCTTTTTGGTTTCATATGATCGTGTATGTGACTTTGGGCTCTTTTATTATATCTCGATACTTAGTTGCTATAACCGAACCTGAACCACCTCCTCACCCGATGACTACCCGATCCCGCACCCACTCTCTCATGCCCAAACACTTACCCGACGACTTCATCTCCTCACCACCACCCTGCACTCACAACACTACCACCTCCTCACCTACAACTGAACCCACAAGTTACTCTAAGGCCTCTCGTTATCCCGAATGGCGTGCAACCATGAGGGGTGAATTTTTAGCCCTTATAAACAATAAAACATGGATGCTTGCCTATCCACCGTTTTGTGCTAATATTATTGGGTGTAAATGGGAGTATCGTATCAAATCTAATTCGTAAGGACATATTGAGCGGTATGAAGCTCAACTTGTTGCCAAATGCTTTAATCAAACTGAAGGCATGGATTTTCATGACACTTTCAGCCCGGTGGTTAAGCTTGTAATTATTCGTATTTTTCTCACATTATCTCTTACTCAGTGGCCCACACGGCAGTTGGACATACAAAACGCATTTTTACATGGCTTCTTGATGAGACAGTTTATATGGCCCAACCACCGGGTTATGCTCACTCGGACTCTCCCACACATTTGTAAATTGAACCGCAGATCATATGGTTTACGGCACGTCCCTTGTGTTTGGTTCTCTCAGCTCACCCAACATGTGCTTCATCTGGCTTTCGTGCTAGCTCTGCTGACTCATCTATGCTTATTTACGTTGACGACATCATTATTACTGGCTCTTCTTCCCAGGTTGTGTCTGATTTGGTTCGCGCACTATCTACGGCTTTTTCTGTCAATGATTTAGGTCCGCTCTCTAATTTCTTGGGTATTGAAGCTTGTTGGATAGATACATGTATTTTTTTATCCCAGACAAATATATCTCTGAACTGCTATTAAAGGCCGGGATGCAAGATTCCCAGCCGTGCCCTACGCCTATGGTGTTTCTCTGCTTCTCTCCCGGTACAAGGGCCTTCCCTTTGAGCACCCTCAGCTTTACCGTATGATTATGGGTGGTTTTCAGTACTTGGGCCACACACGCCCGGATATTTCTTTTGCCGGGCACAAATTTAGTAAATATATGCATGCTCCTCAGTTGATCACATGCAAGCCGTCAAGCCCATCCTTCCGTATCTTCATGGTAATTTTTCAGATGGGCTATACCTTTCGTCTTGTTCACCCACTTGGCTTTATGCCTTCTTTGATTCTGGTTGGGATTCTAATCCATATGAACGTCACTCCATTGGTGGTTAATGTGTCATTCTTGGCTCTAATCTTCTCAGTTGGTCTTGCAAACAACAATTTACCATTGTCAAGAGCAGCACTGAGGCTGAATACAAGTCCGTCTCCACTGCCGCCGTAGAGGTTCAATGGCTTCTTTTCCTCCTCCGTGAGCTCCCCTATCCACGTAGGCCTCATTCTATAGTATGGTGTGACAATGTTGGTGGCACTTATCTTTCTATGAATCTTGTCTTTCATGCTCACACCAAACATATTGAGATCGATATTTATCATGTTCGCGAGCTCGTGGCGCGGAAGATCGTCCAAGTCGGCTATGTCTCTACCGATGACCAATTGGCGGACATTCTCACCAAGCCTCTCCGCCAGCCGAGGTTCCATCTCCTAAAATCCAATCTCCATGTCCATACGGTGCCTATGGGATTTCCCGGGGGTGTTAGCGCAGGAAATTAGTCGTTTACAAGCTCGGCTCGTTTAGTGTAGCTCGCACTCCTTTCTTGCTCCGTCAAGTTTAATTGTTCTTCGTTAAGTTACTTGCATCCTATATATTGACTACTCATTGTAATTCTAAAATCATCAATGAAAATATGTTTCTTCCTTACACTAAATATATTGTACATGGATCAGATCCATATAAATAAATTCCGAGATATAACCTGAACAACAATAATATAAAACAAAGGTAATCAGAGGAAAATAAAATTGAGACGAAGCACCGGAATTGATCAGATTTAGGGAAAATAATTTGTATATTATTCACACATTGTCAACAGTATACACAAGAGTATATATAGTGGCTATACAGATATTCAAATGTCTACAATTATGGGGATACAATCAAGGGGATACAATCACGGATTACAATCATTGAAAGAATTTTTTAAAATAAAAATACAAGAATAATTAAAATAAATATTATAACTCCTATTACCACCCCTCAAGTTGGTCGACGGAGGAAGCCTAACTTGGTACGTTGATGTTGAAAATCCCGGCGAGGAAGAGACTTAGTGAGGCAATCAACAAGCTGGTCCTGGGCATTCACATGAGCAATACGAAGAGTACCACGTTGTACTTGGTCGCGAATGAAGTGATAATCTATTGTGACATGTTTCATACGGGAGTGAAACACCGGGTTGGAGCAGAATTGAGTTGTTCCAAGAATGTCAAAATAGATAACCAGAGGTGAAGTGGGTAAACCAAGATCGGTGAGGAGAAAAGTGATCCAGTTAAGTTCAGAAGAGCAACGGCAACCGATCTGTATTCTGCTTCAGTGGTGGAGCGAGCAATGGTAGTTTGTTTCTTTGAGCTCCAAGAGATAGTATTGCGACCCAGGTAGACGACATAGGCCCTAGTGGATGGGTAATCATCCTTATTTCCACCCAATCGATTAGAATTGAGAAAGTTCTGTCCGTATTGTTATAAGCATACGATTCATGGGGACTTTGGTTTACTAGAGACATCAACCTATTATTAGCGGCTGCAATAGCTATAACAAAAATTGATAAGATTTCTCCCTTTAATTGACGATTATCAAAAAATCAGAAAATGTTACAAAATTCATATTAACTGCATTCAGTATAAGTTCAAGACACATAAGGGCCCTAACCATATTTCGACTTGTGATCAACCCATAGATGCCTATACAAAATAAATAGGCATCAGAGAAGACATGTAATGTGAGCGGAGAATGACGATGTAACTGAATACCATAGTCAATTGTGCCAGCAAGATAACATAATAAGCGTTTGACATGGGCCTACTGAACATCTGTCGGAAAATGCATGAATTGGGACAACTTATTGACAGAAAGGCAAGATCAGGCCGAGTGAAAATTAGATACTGCAGGCTGCCAACAACCATCCGATATTGTGTAGGATTATCCTAAGAATGGCCGGAATTAGCAGTCAAAGTAGAGATGTCACAGTTAACGGTGTGGAAACTGCATTGGCACGATCCATTTGGAGTTTGGCAAGCAAGTCAAAAGCATAACGACGTTGAGAGAGAATAAACCTCGTCGAGTTAGGGACAACTTCAATACCAAGAAAATAAGAGAGAGTGCCATGATCTTTGAGAGCAAACTGAGCTCTAAGTACAGTAATGAAGGAGTCCACTATAGAAGAATTATTTCCTATACAATCAACTCATCCACATAGATTAGTACATACAATACAGTGCCACCAAAATTATAAATAAAAAAAGAAGTGTCACCTTGAGAAATTTTAAAATGACAAGAGAGCAGAAATCCTTTAAGTTCATCATATCAAGCCTGTGGGGCTTGTTCTAAACCATAGATAGCTTTACACAGTTGACAACAAATCCATTTGGGGCGCGATAAATAGACTGCTTCCTACAAATGACCCTGTAAAAATGCATTGTTAATGTCAAGCTGTCACAGTGACCACCCCTGCGTAAGTGCAATGGAAAGAACGATACGGATAGTGGGAGGTTTGACAACATAGATGAAGTTCTATAGTAGTCAATTCCGGGTCGTTGGGCAAACCCCTTATCAACAGGCCGAGCTTTGTGGCGATCAATGGAGCCATCGGGCTTGTACTTTAACCGAAAAATCCACTTAGATCCAATAACATTTTAGAAAGGATTAGGACGAACAATGTCCTAAGTATTATTTTGCATCAAGGCATCATATTCCTCTTGCATTGCATTTCTCCACTGTGGGTGTTTAAGGGCTTGATGGACGGTGGTAGGTTCAGCAGTGAGTGTAAGGGAAAGAGAGGTGTTCAGGTTCAATTTCTGAATAGGCTTGCGGATATTGTTTTGAGACCGAGTGCGCATGGGGTGACTAGGAGGCAGGGGAGGGGAAGGCGGGAGGAAAGAGGAGACGATGGGGAAGGAGGTGTAGGTGAAGAAGTAGGAGGGGGTATGGGAACAAGAGGTGAGGCAGGGATCCAATCAGAGATAAGAAAAGATGGAGGTAGGGAAAAAAGAGAAATACCGACTCTACAAATTTTACATGACGTGAGACATACATACGGGAGTCACCGGGGTCAAAACATTAATACGCATGTTGGTTGAGGGCATAGCCTAGGAAGATACAGGGCTTAGAGCGAGGTTGGAGTTTGTGATCGGTATAAAGGCGTAGCCAGGGATAGCATAGGCACCCAAAGACGCGCTTTTTTTAATAATTAAGGGGTGTGGAAGATATCTTCATAAGGAGAGCATAGGTGGAGCACCATGGTAGGCATATGATTGATAAGATAGACTGAAGTTGCAAATGCATAGGGCGAAAAAGTAGTGGGAAGGGAGGCATGAGAAAGGAGGGTATGTCCCGTTTCAACAATATGCATATGGGCAACTCTCATATAGACCATTGTGTTTAGGGGTGTGTGGTGTTGTGTAAAAGGAAATTCCATTGTTAGACAAGTAATCACGAAGAGCTATAAACTCATTACCATTCTCTGAATATAAAATTTTAATAGGATGCTCAAAGAATTTTTCGACAATAGAGCGAAAACGGATAAAGGTAGCAGCCACATCAGATTTACGAGTAAGAGGAAAAAAACCACATCTAGTAAAATGGTCAACAAAAATAAGATAATATGTAAAGGCATCATGAGAAATAACAGGAGAGGTCCAACATCACTAAATAAGATTTCCAGGAGGCGGGAGGAATGTAAAGTGGATGCATGAAACGGTAATTTGTGACTTTTGCTTTCTAAACAGGCAGAACAATGAAATAAAGTGGAAGAAACAGAATCAAGTTTATGAGTGTTGGGAATATTATTTAAAATATTGTTGGCAGGGCGACCCAATCGATGATGCCACACATCTGTGGTGTCTTTAGTGGAAGCAAAAGCAAGCAAAAGTTTTGAGGGCTATTCATAGAGACCATTCCTAACTGGACCACGGAGCAGGATGTTGTTCGTTAAGAGGTCTTTTACATGAAATTCAGTGGGTAAAAATTCAACGGAAATATTATTCGCTTGCATAATTTAGAGATGGATAATAAATTGCGGGACATTCAAGGAACACATAATACATCACGTAAATTTAAAAAATTAGAAGGTGAGACAGGGAGAGAAGTAGAACCGGTATAAGTGATGGGCAGACCAATACCTTAACGACCATAATATCATCAGTGCCTAAATATGGAGTGTGGAGAGACAGGTTCTGCAAATCTGGAGTGACATGGTGCATAGCTCCATTATCGAGTAACCAAGATGTGGTAGAAGGAGGGGAATAGGCCGAACCTAATTGAGGAGAAGTGTGGTGAACCAGTGGCCGGGGGTGTGGGACTGCCGGAGAGAGAGATTGTACCTGAAACACGGGACATAATTTTGCAGAATGCCCTTGTGTAGCACAAAGTTGGCACATACCAAGGTATGGTTTTCTGAGTCGAGTTTGGGTTGATAAACCAATAGTGAGCCGAGCACATAAATCATGATCTTGATTTTCGCATGCTAATAAGGTTGATGAGGCGAAGCTGAACCGAATATGGAAGAAGAGGAGGAAGTAGAGACGAGGTTGGTGTTTGCGTGGGAGGCCATAAATTCCGGTGAAGAGAATCTGCAAGAACATTGAAGAAGAAGGAGGAGGGTTGCTCGGCAGAATTGGGAGGAAGACTTGGGAGAATCAATGCAAGAGAGAGCACGGTGGCTCTGATACCATATCGATTTAGGAAAAATAATTCGTATATTATTCACACTTTGTCAAGAGTATACATAAGAGTATATATAGTGGCTATTTAGAGATTCCGGAATGATCTACAATTATGGCTATACAACCAAGGGGTACAATCACGGTATTACAACCAATGAAAGAATATTTTACAATTAATACAAGAATAATTATAGTAAATATTATAACTACTATTAGAATTTGCAACAGACTTACATACACAAGAAAAATAAAACAAATATCATTGTAATGGATAATGCAACCCATTTTAAAACTCAAATAACAATAACTCAAAGATAAGATCTTATACAAAAATGCTAAGACCTCATTCATATATATTATAAATATAAACTAAAAACGTTATTAAACCACAAACGTGAGACTTTTGATCTCATAACTTACGCAGACCAATTAAAACGTGAAACACATGTAAAAAAAAAAAGAGCGGTGCAATACATTTTTCTATGTTTGTCCGATCATGGTGTACCAAAAAAAACATAGTGTGGCACTCTCCACGTGCCATAATATAAGGTTTTTTTAATCTGATTTGGTGATCCCTAAGAATAGCAAAAAAGAAAAAATTGAAATTTAGTAAAAGAAGCCACATCTCTATACGCCCCATAAAAACTGTCAACCTGAGACTGTCCCTCGGCCCGTAGGTAAGAAGCAATTTTATCCATCTTTGAATATAAAACCAGCGCGAATTCCATCATTAGCTAAACAGTTGTGTAACACCCTGAATTTTCAGAAAGGGTAAAATGGTAATTAGGTATGTGTACTATGACCTAATTATTATTTAACCTATTTATTTAATTAAAAGTGATTTAATTAAAATGATTTATTTTAATGAGTTTTAATTAATGGGTATAAAAAGGAAACATTACCTAAATTACTCATTAGTTTTTACACGGCAATATTTCTTTCTGCAAAATTGGAGAGGCAACGCTGTACAAAGGAAAAAAAGAAGGCCGGACGCTGTTTTCCAATTTCGGGTTTAACGGTTGATTTTCGGTGCAGACCATAGTAGAAGAAATTGATCACCGCGAGGAGACGATCGTTTCCATACTAACCGTTTGCAAAACAGTAAGTTTTCGTTTTAGCCCTAAAATATTAATCTTGATCGTTCTTGATAAAAGTTCGAGCTTTAATTATGTTAAGGGTTGTTTTAATTGTAGTATATCGTTTTTGGATCGTAGATTTTTCGTAGAGGTTGTGAAATCGAAGGATTCAAGCCTTTTGCTTTCGATTTTCTTTTGGAAGTTGTTTTAATCGCAATTGAGGTAAGGGGGTGTTCTTAACGATTTCGATGCTCAACAATATTTAAGTGTGTGTTTATTTATTCATGGTTGTTGTTATTTTATATGTTATAGGGTTGTTTCTTTAAATTATTTTTATATAATTGTTGCTGGTAATTGCCGAAATATGGTAGAAAAAAATTGGACTTTGATGCATGATGCTTGCTGTACTGCTGTAGCAGTGAGCCGTACGAAAAGAAGAAGAAAGGGAACATGTTTTAAATTCTTTTGGTGTTGAACCTTGTGTTTGGTTAATAAATAAATAAATGTATAATTTGGAACATAAGGGATACGTAGCAGCAGTAGAATAGAAATAATAATAATGATAAAGACTACGCATGTAGTCTCCAAACTAAACTAAACTACACCTGCTATTTTGCTTCGTTCGAGGAAAGAAAACGATAAATAATAATAATAATAGTAATGATAAAATACAACGGTGGTACTTATGTACCTAAATATTATTCTATGTGTTACGGTTTGAAATGTATGTCTTTTGAGACATTAATTGGAATGTGGCAAAGTCAAACTTCCGACTTCAGGTGTCTTAGCATCAATCGTCACAACTGAAACCCTCTGCGGAGAAGGTGGTAGCCCAGAAGGCGGTTGTTTAGACCTTGCAGGGTCATTGGTTTAGTAGTCATTGACGCCTTTTACAACGTGTTAGGTAGTTAATCTAGATTGTCTAGCACTAGATGTCCTTAGGAAGCCTTTTTAAGTGGAATGAACTTAGGTGGTTAGATTAACTACGTAATAAACATATGTGATGAGTCTAAAAGCTAAAACGTTGTAATTCTTGGTGATGCACATTTATGATTCGCAGATGGAATCATTTCTCATACGTAACAGACAATATTCGGGTTTTAAGAAATGTTCCACACGGAACCATCCGTGGCATATGAGTTGCTGAATATGTCCCGGTGCATACCCATCATTCGGGCATTGTGCCCTTGAATTACAATGTAACATAGATAATTGCTCGTGATGGTGCTAACAGACCTAGCAGAGGGGAGTGTATTTTAATGCAACATATGTGGTAGAGATTGTAGAATTTACTTTTTATGTATGATGTGTTATATATTGTGTGTAACCGGTTCTTCTACCCCTTACTAAGTACGTAAGTACTTACCCCTCTTCTCTCTCTCTTGTTCCCACCCCGAGAAGGTGATTGACAGGATAATGTTGATTTTGGTTATGACAACGGAGTTGACAGAGCCGACGCTTGAGCTCTAAAGTTACGATGACTTGGATATTTATCTTATGCACTTTTAATCATTCAGTTTTGAGATAGACTTAGTACCGTTTCCGTTTCATTTGGGATGTAATGAGTCAAACAACATTTATTTCGTTGTTTTGTCGTTTCAGTTTTCTTAGACGTAGATTTTGGGACTTGGTGATCCTTTTGATTGTCGTTTGACTTTTTTTTTCCGAGTAAGCTTTTAGATTTAATTTATTCCGATTTTACTCTGATTGATTGTGAGAGGCTTATTTATATATTAATTTTGATTTATTAAAAGTTAATATATGCATGCCGGGCGTTCGTGACGGATAAGTACTCGGTATCCGGAACGGGGCGTCATAAGTTGTTTGGTTATGGTGTACCACCATAAAATTAGTGAGTTTAGTTTTTACATACGATTTAAAATGCATAATAAATGAATCACTTTAATTTTTAACAATTTAAGACATATTGTATTTTTAGAAGAAAAAAAAAGACATATTGTTGCATTATTTTTAGAAAACGCCTTATAATATTGCATTATTTGATATTAAGGGACTATATTTTCACACAAATGTTGTTTTACACTTACCAAGAGCCGAGAGTGGGCTTCGTTTGGATCTTCCACACGCCTGTCATTCTGACCGTAAATGAGTCCGGAAAATATATACTATTCGCCAATTTATGGTCAATTCATACAGCAGTCATTCTGACCCAATTTGAGTCAGAATACGATCATTATAATCGATTTTATTCTAGTCAAAATTTTGAATGTTTTTCATACTCAATACCGGTCAGAAAGACATTCTGACTAAAATTGAGTACAAAAAACTTTTAATATTCTGTCTCAAATTCAGTCAGAATCAATAGTAATGCTCTTATATTGTTGTTGTTATTCGACCCAATTCTAGTCTGAATGTGTAGAGTATTCGGACTCAATATTGGTCAGAATGATGCTCGACTATCTATGAGTTTGGAAAACTTCAAACATTCTACCTAAAATATGGTCAGAATCAACCAGTGTGGACTCTCAACATGTATATTCTGACCATATTTCAGTATGGATAATGTGTCATATTCTGACCAAACTTTGGTCGAATGAACGCCCGTAAAATTAAAAAAATAAGGGCTAAATTGGAAAAAAAAAAATTCTGCGTGGTAAGATAAAAATTTGTGTGAAAAGATATTCCCAAATGAGAACAAAAAAATATAATATTTCATTGATTTATAGGAAAATTTATTCTTTGGGAAGTCATAAAAACCTAAAATGCTCTATATTAAATGATGACAGCAAAAATCTATTTAAAAAAAAAAAAAAGATGACAAAATTTACATTCATGGATAGTGATGACGACCATACTGCTTCTCCTTCTTTTATTTCAACCATGACCAAATCTGATTTGGTGATCTCTAAGAATAACAAAAGGAAAAAATTGAAATTTAGTAAAAGAAGCCACATCTCTATAGTCTATACGCCCAACGCGAAATCCATCATTAGCTAAACAGTTGTTTGGTTATGTTGTACCACCATAAAATTAGTGAGTTTAGTTTTTACATACAATTTAAAATGCATCATAAATGAATCACTTTAATTTTTAACATTTTAAGACATATTGTATTTTTAGAAGAAACAAAGAAGACATATTGTTGCATTATTTTTAGAAAATGCCTTATAATATTGCATTATTTGATATTAAAATGAAAACAAAAAATATAATATTTCATTAATTTATAGGAAAATTTATTCTTTGGGAAGTCATAAAAACCTAGAATGCTCTATATTAAATGACAGCAAAAATCTATTATAAAAAAAAAAGATGACAAAATTTACATTTATGGATAGTGATGACGACCATAATGTTAGAAAACAAAAAAGGCAACTTCCAATTGGCAAAGCAGTATTGTATTTCAGCAAAACACAATTTAACGCCTTGTTGTGGCCATCTCAGAATGGGTCCTCATATTAGATATGAATTTGTCAACCCCCATGGGATATCAGAAATATTTCGCTTTATATAAAGTAAAATAATGAACGAAAGGCTTATAAAGAAGTTTATCATTTTGGGTATGATTTGAGTTGATAATCCAACGCTCAAATTAGTTCTGTAATATCAGAAATGATTGAGAGAATATTTTGGTATTATTTATATGGAAAATTGCGATAAGGACACAATCTGAAATATTTTTAAGTAATAGGACAAATACATATTTTTTATAGGGAGAAGGACAATTGCATAATTTTTATAGCGAGAAGGACAAACAATGAATCCTGAAAATCAGTGAATCTCCCCAATGAATCCCGAAATCAATGAATTTTAACAGTAAATTTCGACAGTGAATCCCGAAAATTAGTGAATTTCGACGATGAATTTTGAAAATTAGTGAATTTCGACAGTGAATTTCGTCAGTGAATTTAAACAATGAATTTCGAACACAAGTGAATTTCGACAATGAATAAATAGTTTTGTCCTTTATGCAAAAGTTTCAAAAGACCGTCCTTCTACTCAATTGATGAAATATTTCTGTCCTTCTCCCTCATTCCCCCTTATTTATATTCATACTTAAATCAATAGATTATATTGTGTATATATACAGGCTAGTGGAAGCTTCCAGGTCTCTCTAGTAATTACAATAAATAATTAATATAAATACACATAAATAATATTTGTTACATTTCATGCTATTACCACCCCTCAAGTTGGTCGAGGTAGGAGGCCTAACTTGGTACGTTGTTGTGGAAAAACCGGACGAGGAAGTGATTTGGTTAAGCAATCGGCTGGCTGATCTTGTGCATTGACGTGAGCGATTTGGAGGGATCCATTTTGTACTTGATTGCGAATAAAATGATAGTCTATGGTGACATGCTTCATGCGTGAATGAAAAACCGGATTGGAGAAAAATTGAGTGGGGCCAAGGTTATCACAATATATGACCGGAGGATGAGAGCAAGGTAAGCCAAGATCACGAAGCAGGAAAGTTGTCCAATTAATCTCAGCAGTAGTGGCAGCGACTGATCGGTATTGTACTTATGTGGAAGAAAGAGCGAATGTGGTTTGCTTTTTAGAACTCCAGGATATTGCATTGCGACCAAGATAAATGACGTAGGCGCCATGGAGGAATAATTATAGAACAAAAACAGATATCTCAGTTCATGCAAGACTAGAAATGATCCATAAGTCAAGTTCAAGTTCTGCCTCAGAAATTTTGTCACTTAAACAGAAACTTGAAGACTCAACCGCAGTAGATAGGGAAACACATGCTCAGGCTCACCGGCATATGAATCAACACATCTACGGGTTAGAGAATCACTCAAAGAAGTACTTGCTTCTCAGAACGTATCTCAGCCGATCAAAAGGCAACCCATGCTTTGGTAGATCAATTGTATGATGCCAAAAAGGGGGAAGTGAAGAAGAAAAGCTAAAATTACTCAAAGAAAATAAGCAACTTGAAGACGAATTGGAAAGATATAAATCAGGTCCAAAGTTCTTAAAGAAAGAGTTAACTGACGAGCAGGCTCATTGAGAAATATAATCAACTTGAAGATCGGAGAGCTACTCTTACAAAGGATCCGTGGTTAAAATTTGTCACAGATGATAATCCTATCAAAGCCAAGTACAAGGATAAGACTATTGAAGAATCATTGAACTACTTCTTATCCGATGAACTTTACAATCAGAAAATGGCACAATATAAGAAGATCAAGAAGATTGAAGACAAACTGAAGATTAAAGACAAAGCTGAACAAATGAAAGCTGATGTAGCGGAATTTGAAAAATACCACTTGAATGAATCAGCTTTACCAAAGTTAATTTTATGGAGAAAATGGAAAGAAGGAAGTCAAGTAGACTATAACAAGACCTTTTCTAAAGAAGACTCAAAACTAGAACATGATTATCGTCTACATGACAAAGAGATGATGTATATCTCGGTTAAACAAAAAGCACAGAAAGAAGCTTAGTCTTTAGTCAAATTTATTTGAACAAAGTGTAACTATTCCAGTTTTTGCGTATTCTAATGAAATCCAGTTTTCCAGTTTTACAGTGTTTTACATTGTTTTGATCTTTAAGCTTTTCTTTTAGGGAGAGTTTTGGCATCATCAAAAAGGGGGAAATTGTTGGAAATAAAATTTATGTTTTGATGATAATTCATTATATTTACTCAGAATATTATCTTAACCTCATTGATGAAGTGCTGGAGCTAGCTGTTATAGTGAAAAGCTAAAAGATGTCTAGAATTGAATGTATAGGTTTTACTAAAGTCCGATATTTGTATAAGTTACATCAGACAGGCACTGTAATAGTTAGTGTGTCGTGAAACTGAAAACCGGAAGTCATTTAGAAAACTGGAAATCGTTAAGATAAACAAACTGACTCAGAATACACCAATACGAAACTGAAGAAGATAAGTTCGCTAAGGGACACAAACTCGGTTGGCTTAACTAGAAGATTGAAGAACTCAAGGTTCAAACTCAGTTGATGAAGAACCGAGGGTCACAGACTCAGTTATAGAAGATTGAAGAACCGAGGGTTCAAACTCGGTTATTAAGATTACAAGTCGAGACTATAAAGTTAGACTTCAGGCAAGTTTGTGGTGACATGAACTGACTTTATGGATCTTGTATGGAGACCTAAGAATCATAAGGACAATGAATTCTTAGAAGATAAATGTTATGGTGTACTCTGATTAAGTCAATTATAATCAGATGTGAACTGGAGTACTGATATTTGAAGAAGAGTAAAATCTCGGTTAATGCTCCAAGTCAGTCAAGAAACCGACAACCGATAAACGCAGTATAAAACTAATCGGTAAACTCAGTTTTATATGTCAGCCATCCAACAAACCGATAGTACAGTCGAACGTTTTAAAGGAATAAATCTTATTGGATGAAATACTGACACATCAGAACGGTCAGAAAATATAGCCGTTACAAGATAGACGTTGATACAATTCAATTCATGCAAGATGAACGTTGGACTTCACACTATAAATAGAGGACTTTGCACCAAGAAAGAAAAGAAGATTTATTAAGATCAACAAGCATTTTTGTGCACTAGTCTTAGTTATTCGAATTGCTATCCTCTTTGCGCTATAACAATATCATATCAAGAATTTCTTAAAGTGTTCAAGCTACACAGAATTTATCCAGATTCAGACACTTTGAAGAACCACAAACAAGAATCAATTTATTGATTTTCAGCCCAACTTTGATTCTACATCAAAGGTTTAGATTGTGAAGCAAACCGGGAAGGTTTTGCCAAGGACAGTTGTTACAAGCAATCGGGTAGACTATTGTTTGTGGTGGTAGCTGGTGAAGAGGCATACGTAACCCTTCAAGGACCAGTGTTCAAGCAATTGATGAGCAGCAATTCTACCTGTTCTACAACTGTTTAGATAGTGAAGCTAGGGATTAGCCAAGGACTATTGTTTAGGACTTTTTGTAACAGCTCACCTCAAAAAGTTCTAGTGGAATTTTCCTCATACACCACAGGAGAAGAGAGGACTGACAGGATTACACCACCTGGAACCTCTATAATATTTTCCTCATTTACTTTACGCATTTATTTATTTACTTAGCATTCATCTACAGCATTCTGAGAATTGATTGTTATACAACTCACAGCTCACAGACTGACATTCACTAGAATTCAGTTTAACACACTCAGCTTTCACATAGAACAACAAGATCAAGAAAAAGGCTAGAATTATATCTGCTACCGGTTGGCTCAGTTTTTCTTAAGTTAGTTTGACTTAAACTCACCTCAGTCAGCTTAACTCCACACAAGTTTTAACTGAACCTTAATTTGTTTTAAATCCAGTTTTAGGGACAAGTTTATTCACCCCCCTCCTCTAAACTTGTGTTAGCCTTTCCAAGGGACCAACAAGGTAGGAGGCCTAACTTGGTACGTTGTTGTGGAAAATCCGGACAAGGAAGTGATTTGGTTAAGCAATCGGCTGGCTGATCTTGTGCATTGACGTGAGCGATTTGGAAGGATCCATTTTGTACTTGATTGCGAATAAAATGATAGTCTATGGTGACATGCTTCATGCGTGAATGAAAAACCGGATTGGAAAAAAATTGAGTGGGGCCAAGGTTATCACAATATATGACCGGAGGATGAGAGCAAGGATGGCCAAGATCATGAAGTAGGAAAGTAGTCCAATTAATCTCAGCAGTAGTGGCAACGACTGATCGGTATTCTACTTATGTGGAAGAACGAGCGAATGTTGTTTGCTTTTTAGAACTCCAGGATATTGCATTGCGACCAAGATAAATGACATAGGCGCTCATGGAGGAGTAATCATCCTTGTTACCACCCCAGTCAGGATCATAAAATGCATGAAGAAAGAGGCGATTGGCGGTGAATCTGGATTCCGTAGAAGACAGTGCCAGCCAAGTAGCAGAGCAGGCGCTTGGCATGAGCCCAATGGGTATCTGTCGGACAGTTCATAAATTGAGATAATTTATTGACAACGAATGCAAAATCAGGGGGAGTGAAGGTGAGGTATTGCAGACTACCCAAGACCATGAGATAATGAGAGGGATCAGGTAGGGGAGAACCCAACTGAGTAATATCACACGGTAAAGGTGTAGCCACATCATTGGCACAGTCTATATGTAATTTTACAAGAAGCTCAGAAGCATAGCGACGCTATGAAAGGATATAACCTGCAGAGTTAGGGACGACCTCGATTTCCAAAAAATAAGACTGATTACCTGTAACAATTAAAATAAGGACGAACCAACATCTTTGAGGGCGAACCGAGCCCTTAGTTTAGTTATAAATGACTCCAATACGGCAAGCTGATTACCTGTAACAATTAAATCATCGACATACGAGTACATATAAAATAAGGCTTCCAGAACTATAAATAAAAAGAGACGATCGGCCTGCGATTGTGTAAAGAGACATGATAAAAGAAATCCTTTAAGCTCGTCATACCAAGCCCGAGGGGCTTGTTTTAAACCATAGATTGCTTTGTGGAGCTTGCAAACAAAATGAGGAAGATCTGAGTCCATAAAGCCTGTAGGATAAGAAAGATAAACATCATCCGGGAGAGTACCCTGCAGGAATGCATTGTTAATGTCAATTTGACGCAAAGACCACCCCTGCGTCAGTGCAATGGTCCCTTGAAAAGGCTAACACAAGTTTAGGGGGGTGAATAAACTTGTCACCAAAAACCTAACTTAAAACTAAATCTTAAACTAGATTAAGTTCAACTCAAACTTGTGCGGAGTTAAGCTAACTTAGCTGAGTATAAGTCAAAGATGACTTATCCTTAATCGAGTTAACCGGCAGCGGATAAAATTAAGCCTTTGTAAAATATGATTTATCAGTTAATATGCTGACTCAGTTTCTGATGTTTGCTGAGTATATGAACTAGATGAATATAACTATGATGCAGTAAGTAAATGCGTAAAGTAAATAGACAATAATTATAGAGGTTCCGTGGTGTAATCTTGCCAGTCCTCTCTTGCCCAGTGATGCGGAGGTCAAATCCACTATGTTCTTGAGGTTTACAGTTACAAGACACAAAGTAAATTCTAGACACTTCATTGTCCTTCACTAATCCCTAGTTTCACAATCTTCTAGCTTCAGTCTTCAATAGGTAGGATTTTCGTTTGAACTAAGCTTGCTACACCGGTCCTTAGAGGGTTGAAATTGCTTCTTCACCAGCTCATCACAAACACAGTCTTCCTGATTGCAGCTCAACTGTCCTTCACACCTTCTTGGTGTTTCACAGTCTAGTACCTTTGATAAGATCAAAGTTGAGACTTGAATCAATAACTATGATTCAACTTATGATTTGAGCTATCTCTTCTAGATAAATAATTTATGCACAGGTCTGTTTTTCTTCAAATGATTGATCTTGATCTTCTTTGAATGCCTAAGATCACTTGAAGATATTTCTTGATATTGCAATTAAATGCTTAGCAGAATCCTATTAATTTGCTTTTCCTCCTCAATATAAACTTTCTTGAATTAATTAAATCTTAGAATTCTGCCTCTCTTCTTGTAGTAGAAGAGATCTATTTATAGGAGTTTCTCTAACGGTTAGATCATTTGAATTTGAATCCTTATAACCGTTAGTGGTCCTGCTTTTCTTTTGTGTGTCAGTGTCCTTCCCGACATTTCTACGTAACCAATAAGATTGCTTAACTTACAACGGTCTGATTTATCTTCAGTTTCTCCTTACTTTAGTTAAAAACTGATTCAAGCACGACGTAGTCAGTTTCCAGATTTTAAGAGCATTAATAGAGTTTTTACTCTTCTTCAAAATCTCAGGATTCTTTTCTTCATCTGATTATAATTGACTAAATCAGAGTACACCATCCAATTGATCATCTAAGATATCATTGTCCTTATGATTCTTAGGCATTGATATAAGATCCATAAAGTCAGTTCAGGTCATCACAATCTTGCCTGAAGTCTAACTTTACAGTCTCGACTTTAGTCATCATAAACTAAATTTGAACCCTCAGTTCTTCAATCTTCAATAACTGAGTCTGATCCCTTAGTTCTTCAAATTCTTAGATAAGTCAACTGAGTTTGTGTCCCTCAGTGAACTTACCTTCTTCAGTTTCTGTAGGTATGCTCTTATGTCAGTTTTCCAGTATCTCTAGGATCTCAGTTTCCTTTAGTGAATTACCCAGTTTCTCAGTTCTATACCTAGAACTATTACAGTGCTTGTCTGATTAACTTATACAAATATCATACTCTATTAAATCTTATACATTGGTTTCTAGACATCCTTTTGCTTTGCACTATAACAAAGTTTCATCAATTGGGTCTAAAAACGATTACTAAATAAGTGATGAATCATCATCAAAACATATATTTTAATTGCAACATTTCCTCCTTTTTGATGATGTCAATACCCTCCTTAACAGCAATACAAAAAGATAAAGACAAAATAAACAAAAACAGAATGAACTGAGAAACGGATATTTTATTAGAGAGACTGAGTTACAGTACAAGGTATAAAAAATGCAATACATGAAAAGAAACTAAGTGTCGGCTCCTTTTCCTTCCATTTCAAATAAACTGAGTTTATCAAAATCTTCAGCATACTTCTTCATGGCTTCATTTGTTGCCATGAATATTTGCATTAATGTTCCATGAGTTGGACATATTGTGTTTAATGAAAAATTTGCTCTTGAAGAGTACAGCAAACACAAACGCGATTTGTCTCAGTTTTTCACTTCTTTATCAACTTTTGCTGATACTTTCTCCAAAGTGCCATTTCTCTCCCATTTGCTCATTTTGTGCCAGAAATGCATGATGATCTTTTGCATACTCAAAAAGGTTGATAAGGATTGTACTTTAGATTCTCCTTCTTTCAAGGGCATGTCTTTGAAATTATTGTAAAGTCGAGAATCTAGACCAAGTCTTTTGTCAGTTGGTTCAGCAAATTTTACAATTAGCTCCATTTCTTCATCTGTAAACTCTTCTCTAGCTTTATTCATTTCGACTAGTTTTTCATCAATGTTCTCCAGAACTTTTGGCATATCTAAACTTTCCCCCTTATTGACATCATTCTTCTCGATCAAACTCTTGATGTAGGAGTTGAGATGTTGTGGTTTGATGCCAATATGGTCTGAGTTACAACTGAGTCCTTCATTCCATTCTCTATTAACACCATTCTGTCAACCAAGTTAATGAGAATGCCTTCCCATCTTTCTATAGTTTCAGCTTTCCGTGCATCATTCTCAATGGTTGTTTTGCGAATTTCAATTAATGTATCATGACAATCGCTGTTGACTTTATCCAGTCTCTATTCCAAGTTATTCCTCTCAGTTTTGCTTTCTTCCATGGATTTTAACACCTTTCCAAATAAACTGATATTATCTTTCTGAATACGGATCAGTTCATTGTGATAAAACTTGATAATGTCAACTTGTGTAGGAATGTCTTTTCCATTTTCAGCTTTTTGCACTTCAGTTTTATCTGCTCCATCTTCAGTCACTTTTGTTTCATTGATAGGAGTAGGAAAAACCTTCTTGAGTTCCTCTTTGTATTCCATAGATTTTCTCCTCTCTTCAGATTGTCTTCTTACATCCTCCAGATTTGACTGATCGATTTCTCTGACTGGTGATAATTCAACATTGAAATTATTATTAGATTCTTCAACAACTTTATCAGCCTCAGCTTTTGCAATCTCACGTACAGTTTGGTCAGCTGGAGACTGATAGCCAGTTGGGGACTGATCACCTCTTTTTTCTTTATTTTCAGATTCTGACTGAGTTTCAGAGTTTGAGTCTTCACTACTTCCTTCAGAGTTATCTCCATCACCAGCAATAATTTTATCATTTCCAGTTTCCTTTCCCTGAGAAAGTTCGAATACTCCTCCTTGCGACTTAAGATTTCCCTATGAATCATCATCATCATCATTGTCATCTTTCTTAGAATCTTCTTCTGCTGCAATTTTATTCCAATGACTAT
>JAMYXJ010000037.1:0-140978 GCA_024500145.1 Gentiana dahurica var. dahurica | reverse complement strand
TGTCAGACCTGACTCTTTTGCTGTCAATAAACATTCAATGTGCATTATTAGTACTTGTTACTTACTCTGTATCATGGATGCTAGTGTGTATTGTGAGGGATTTGTAATGTACCTATTTTTGCTTCCTTGATTGCTTCTGGTGCAGCTTCACCAGCTGATGAGGCGTTCTGCTCTTCTGCGGTGTTGAAGTGAATCTGTTGCATAGTGATCAACTCTAGAAACTGCAACTAAAGCTGCAAAAAGCAATGGTAGGAAAACAATGCAGAGCTTTGCTACATGGCCTTGACGATCAAATGCTCGTATTTTCCCTGCCAAGTACAACACAATGTAGCCAATACCTGCAAACGACCTTAAAATCCAACACCAGAAAACAGGATGACGTTCATGTTAGGCACCCGAGTTTCTCAAACAATCATATCTGAATCCCATGTCCAACTTTTAGAAATTACAAATTCGCCCCGGGTTTGTATCATAAGTATCCGATGCGCATATGTGTTGATACATATCAGACACGGGACACGCTACCACACAGAAGTATTATAACATGTCATACACTAAAAAAATTGGATGTATAATCCATGCCATAAGGAAAATACTAAAAAGGTCTTCACATATATATTTTTAAGACAAGCTAGTAGAACACAAACAAATAGCTAAAATCTTACAAGAGGTATGGCCACTTGGGAAGCTTTTATGTCCTTTAATATGAGCCTTCAGTCCAGTACATTGGACACCACCCGTGATATGATCAAAAACCTAAAAACGTCGCTCTAGGAATAAATTCGATAATATAATCAAATACAAAATCAAGCAAATCTTGTAGCTCGTGGCTAGGACTCACCCCTTTTCCATCAGGAAAACACCGCCAAAAGAAATCTGGCCTAGGTCGGCCAACACCATCTTTGATTGCATCAGTGAGCACCGCGGTTATAAGCACAGCGAAAAGCAAACCTTTGAGAGATACCAGTTCATAAGAATTACGACGTTCACAATAAATGAAGAACAAATAATCAACCAAAGACGAGTTAAATCTAGAATACCTAGTATAGCTTGATGCAGATCATACACATCCTTTCTGATAAAGTAAAATATGATAATGACAGCTACTGGCAACAATATTGCAATAATCTGCTTGCAAGAAGTATGAAATTCAGACCGGTAGAAACTCATAGCAACATAAACAATTTCTAAAAAATGGTTTAATGATTATCGAAAAAGAAGGTAACTTGGCACGGAATGCTTAATTTACATAGTGCTAATGGAAGCTTAAAACAATTTTTATTGCATTGAAATGTAAAGTGGCAAATAAGATCAAGATTCTCAGTCCCTTTGGTTTTGCTTAGGCTCTTGTATGTAGCATAATGGACATGTTTGCAAAGTCCAATCTCTCGACAAAAAACTACCAAAATCTGAACCCAATATTGCATAGTGTGCCATGTGGTGTTTGCACAAAGAAACGCTCAAGCTTTTGATGGTTTTAGGACTTCAACAAATAAAGTACAACACTCAACACCCTATTTCTCTAGGACAAGGAAGCCTATCCGTTTTCTATTGACTCATCCGTAAAATTCTTGCTCAACCTCTCTGCTTTGTATCATTTTTCTTACAGGATATCCACAAGACTTTTGCAAGAGTAGCCTGTAAAATGATATTGGGCTTCATCAGTGACACCACACCAAACCTACTTTCAAGGCACAAAAGTGACATTCAACCTCCGGAAAGTCAATTCCAAGGTCAATATTCGACTTTCCAAAGAACTAACGTAGACATTCGACCTCTAAAAAGTCGAACCTAAAGCCCTGGTGTCGTGCCACGCCTACAAAAATTAGGTTACCTTTGGCCAAGAAATCCATCCCCTAATGCCCTTTTTCTATCAGTTTCACTAAATCAAAGCATACATTGTTTACATAACTATAAAATGAATCGTTGTTCATGAAAAATAAGTAAAGAAGCAAATACTAAAGCAATAACACATTGTATTATCAAGAGGAAACATACCGGAACAGCCCAGAAAGGAATTGTGTTCCCTTTAAATGGATACATCAAATCTGTCATCATATCTCTTCCAATAAAACGATGAAATGGTTCAATCAAATTCAAAACTATATCAATCACCACAAGCAGCATAAGAATCAACCAATCATGCATATGAAATCTTGCTACCTGAACTCCATGGCTTCGAATAGTGTGAGCACCCAACTGAATCTCCGGCATTTTCCACCTCAATTAATCTGGAAAAAACCGTTTTTTTGTGAAAAAAAGCTAAATTGCAGATCCCAGAAAGAAAACACAAGGAAACCATTGCAGAACACAGCAAAAAAGCACCAAGGAGCGTAAAAACAGGGCAAAACTTTTCTACTTTCAGTTACATTTTGCACTCCAATTAATCTGAAATTAAAACATCCATGCTTGCCGAAAAGCAGCTAAATTGCGAATCCTGGAAAGAGAACACAAGGAATTAATTGCAAATACAACAACAGCACCAAGGAGCTTTAAAACTGGCAAAAGTCTATACTTTCGGTTACAATTGCATACAACTCAACAATTACAATATGCACACACAAATAAAAAAAATGAATTACGTGAATCAAGATGTGAACAGTGTGGAGGGTTCAATTTCTGTTACTTGAAATAAATTTTGGGGAGTTGGGAACACAAAAGCATATCAGTGATGGTTTGATAACATTTCAAGCAAATGAATAATAAGCTTACCCATGTGATTCTGCGAGAAAAGGAAGCTGCTTGTATGGTGGAGAACCCAAATCACAGAATCAACTATTGCTTACAGTGTCTGGCAAGCTCAGATTACAGAAAAAAGCTAAAGCCCTGAATTCATTAGAACAAAGGCATCTGCCACCAAGATAAGTACATTTGAGAAAGAAAAGATGCAGGTAACAATAACATAGAACGTTCAACGAATTCATAATAGTTTTAAGGCCTGGTAAGTAAAGCTTCTAATAATCCAGTTGGTCAAATCGTAGGAAAGTTGAACCAGTAATGTCTTACTGATTATGTATATAACTGACATATTGCACCACACACATCATGTTCATAGTCTGGTAGTATATGAAGTATATCACTTTCCAATGCCCAAATATTTACGACTACCAGGAAGTAAAAAGAGCTGAATTTTTTTGGAGAATCATGAGAGGAATTATAAATAATTTAATTAAATGTATACAAAAAATAAACCTTGTTGTTGTAGGATAGCAATCTGACGAGATTTGCAGCAACCTTAACAGTTGCAGGCTGCCCCTGTTGAATTCTACATAAAAAATTGCTTTCAGTTGAGGGTTCCACCCTTTGATTCTGATTCCACGAACCAACAACATTCATCTCTGGGCAGCGAAACCTGAAAATAAATAATGCAGATAAAGAAAAGGGGAGTTCATAAGTGACTCTGCAATCACACATCTTCAACTTTTTGTTATTCTTGGTCTCAGTGTACATTTGAATTTCGACTGCATACACCTCCAGTAATTGCGTCCCCTTCTTTCGATCATCTGTGCCGTCATCTTTTTGACAAGATTTGTGCAGTTCTTTCAATATATGATGACATAAACAGAATTAAACTTCTACCAAAATAGGTTATTAATTCATCTAGTTGACATGGCAACACAAAGTATTCTATTTGAACTGCTTTGGAGCGAAAAAGAATTACCTTGCTCATTCTACCATATTCACCCATATCAAACCAGATCTTACAAAGCTTCAGATTAGTCATGAACCACAATCTCTGCAGAAAAAAAAAATAGCCAAAGAATTTTACCGTAAGGGAAGAAAGAGATGAGATGAGTAATCCATAATTTTACTAACCTCGTTTTTTGCCTCTTCAAGTGTCTTCAAAGTAGTCTGATAAAACTCCTGTAGAAGACCGAAGTTTTGGCTAGCTGAGCCAGATACATAATCCATAATGTTATTTATACACTTTTCACTGTAGTTCCGCGTCACTGCTGATCTAATATATGTTAGCATGTTTCTGTATGCATCCATCATCTCGTTGTACCTCCCCAGTTTATAGTATAACTTCACAGTCTACTTCAGAGCTTTGAAACCCCAGAGGAAAAAAAGCACAGTGACTCGACCAGAGAAAGTATGAACAAAATGGATGTAAAGTATTGAAGAAAGAAATGAAGTAAACTATATATCATCCCTTGATGTGCAAATAGGATAATATCGCTAAAATTAAAAACAATTAAGTGAGTATATGCGTTTTCCGGGTCCATCCTTGCACAAATATAGTAAAAGTTTAAGAGTTTTCCGAGTCCATACTTGCACAGATTACACGCTAGCTAGTTAAAGGAATTATCGAACACACTCACCAGTAACTTAAGAAATTTAAATTTACTCACCAATCAGCTTTCTCAGACTCCATATGAACTACTTCAGCAAAACCTTCAAGTGCTCCTTCCGGGTCCGCTTATACCATGCCTATATGACGAACAAATCGCTCAAAGATAATGAACTGAAGAAAAAGCACCAACATAAATAACTGAAAAATCAAACAAAACCAAAAAGACCTAAGACACCAAATGTTACAAAAAGCTAAAAGGGAACAAGTTTTTGAGAGTAACCATGAATATGCATACACGCGCAATATTTCAGAAATAGCAGCTGTCAGTATCTCAACTTTAGCTACAATCAGCATCACCGATTTCATTATTTTCACCGTATAAGCAAAAACACTATATAACCCTAGCACAAAATTACCCATATCAAAGAACAAAAACCCAAAAACAGCTAGCCTAGACTACAGACCCAAAAAACAGTCCAAACAAGTCTGATGCATGACAAGAACATAATATGGGGCAGAAATCGATATTAGTGGCCTGTTACCTCCAATTGGGGATTGGTTTGACCATCACAAACACCATCATCGGATTCTCAGCCACCGCCACCGCTACCGCCATAATCCACCTTTTTTTTTCTGTAGCAGAAAATCAACAAATCAAAATCAGAGAGATTAAAAATTCATAGAAAATACCAGACCCATAGAAACGGTAGAAGAACCAGACAAAGGAGAGAAGCCCAAAACACAACCAACAAATGCAAATAAACAGAGCAGGTGAACCCATACCTGCAATGTCGCTGGTAAAGGAGCCTTGCAAAGAGAAGAAGGCCCAGCCAATTGCAGAATATTCATTCCCCAAACATGGCACGAAAGAAGAAAACGCAAATCCATTAGTTAAATCACAAAATCATACAGACTTAAATGCGATTTCCAAAAGGGAAGACAAATACAAGCATGCAAACTGAATAACCGAACAGAGACGCGGATAGTACCTACACTGAAAATCAAGAGCAATGGAAGACAAAATGGGAGTACTTAAAAGAGTCTCATTCCATTTCTCGATTTACACTCTCAAACATTGACAAATTTGCATCAGATTAGAAGCAAACAATATTGAAGAAGAAGAACGACAGAAACATAAATAAAACCACAAGAATTACTCACCGACCACCTAAGCTACTCCAATGCAGAAACGGCACCAGAGAAAACAACACAGCGCATAAGCATGAGACGAAGCAAAGAGAACACACAAAAACCGACCCACCGACTTGCTCATGGTCCAATTTATAGGCAGGCGATAAGAAGGCGGTGGTGGAAGCCATGGCAAGCCAGACAGACGCCACGAAGATAAACCCGGCTAGTGGAAGAAGAGGCTTTTCATTGGGCAACTATCCAGCCTCAAAACGACGTCGTTTTGCTCAGTGTGGAAGAAAAGAAAAAAAAGAATTAAAAAGCATTGCACAAGAAGACAAAAATATTGTCAACCAAAGATCCATAAATAATACTATGCAGTGTATATTGAAGATAAAAGGAATATGTATGTAAGCTTCGTATAACAATTTTATTAGAGTAAAGCGGAAATTAAAACTAAGAATGAGTCGGGGTTTTCAAAAGACAAAACGGAATCACCAGTTTCACTTCACGTCTAAGAAAACGAAACGAAAAACAACGAATTAAATGTTGTTCACAACTATTACAAAACTACATGATGTAGAAAGATATAATCTAGAAACTCTCAAACTAATAAAGCCTTATATCTCTCAACAACAATATCCAATTGCATAAATAGAATACAACATGCATCGTCATAAGTCTCGATCTCATACGTCAGCTTCATCATGCCTATCATCATAACCAAACTCATCTACCTGCCAATCACCTTCTCGGGGTGCGAAAATAATATGGGGTAATTACAATTGTACCCAATAAGGGGTAGAAGAATTGAGATACAAAAACAATTTACAACAAAATAAATCTACAACTACTAAAAAAAAACTCAGTCTCCTTCTACTTGCTCTGTTAGCAAAACCTCGACCAAGTAATGTTTGTTACATTATAACTGGATGGCACAATGCATGAATGATTGGTCAGCACCGGGACAAGTTAAACACCTCATCTGCCACGGACTGGTCCGTGTGGGCTTGCCCATGCTGCGAATCGTAAATGTGCCTTACGAAAAGTTACATTGCTTTAACCTTTAGACACACTATTATGTATTTATGAGTTTCATTTAAATCTCTAGGTTTATTCTCTTACAGGTTTCCTAAAGACATCTAGTCCTAGAAAACATAATTATATTACCTAGCACATTGTAAATGCACTATTGACTACTATGTAAATATCCCGCAAGGCCTAAAACAACCGTCTTTCGGTGCTTCCACCGTCTCCCTGCAGAGGGTCTCAGTTATGGTGTTGAGCCGAGGTAACCAGATGATGATGTTAGACATTTCCATTTTTCAAATAATGTCCCAAGGACACACATACCATAAAGCATCATGTTATACAAGAGAAAACATCAAAACATAGTGGACAGGTGTTTTGGCGCATGCTAACACCCTTTGGTGTGCGCGCTAAAGCTGAACAAAGACATCTTGTTCAACACTACCATCCTTTAGCGCATGCTAAGCCCTTTCGGAGCGCACTAAACCTTAAAAGAGCATTTTGTTCAATGCCCGACATCTTTGGCATGAGCAATGCCTCTTTGGTGTGCGTTCAACCCGAACAAAACCGTTCATCAAATTTCTGACCATTTTGGCGCACGCTAAAGCCAGTCTGTCGTGCACCAGGCGACAAATATTAGCATATCATCCTGCGTTTCGATGCAAAACTAATGCAACTCATCACACAGCTATTTCCCAACCTTATTACACCTTAAATATGCAACAGTTATAGTATCATTCATGTAACAACAACCAGAAGCCGATTTAGAACCACCATTTACCTTAATTTTGCAAAGAAAGCGATCCAAAAGCAACACAACAAAGAATCATTTGATTCTTCGACTTCTACGCAATATCTACGAACGAAAAGCATAATTCTACGATTACTACAACATTTTACATCATTAAAACTCAGAATTCAAACATGAAACGATTCTGATACTAATTTAGGCTTATAACTGAAAACTTACGGATTGTGGAATTGTTGGTATTAAAACGATGCCGGCGATGAGAAGATCAATTTCTCTACTATGGTCTACACAATTGATCAACGAATTAGCACAGATTTTGAAGATTCCTTCTTCTTCTTTTTTTCTTCTCAATCGAACTTTTTTTTTCATGAAATTGGCTTGTGAAGAATTACCGGGTAATGGGAGTTTTATTTTCCTAAATAAAACTAAATTAATTTCCTTTAAATTAATATTTTAGGTTAATCAAAAAATAGGTAAGAATTAATTAAAATGATATAGGTTAAAGGTTGTAAATGACTGTTTTTTATCTAAAATAAGGAAAAAGGACAAGAAAAAAATATAGTGGTCGAGAAGGACAAAAACGCGCATGTTACTACATGTGTTACTACATGTTGCTACAACCAAATGTAGTAACACATGTAGTAACATGCGCGTTTTTGTCCTTCTCAACCATTATTTTTTTTTCTTGTCCTTTTTTCCCATTTTATATCTTTTTTTGTCCTTCTGGCCTCTGGCCCCAAATGATATCACTCTTTTACCTTTACTAAAAACTTGGGGTTTTACGAGAATCCGTTTTTCTGGATGGAAAATCAAAATAATCCGAATATTTAAAAAAAGTTGAACAAGTCTCACCGGAAATTATATATGTCCTCAAATTGACGTGTTTTCTTAAGTTATGAGAGAAAAATTGATAAATAGGAATCGGATATGACAGAAATTGATATCGCCCCAAAGTTATGAGTCCAATTTTGCAATTTCCCCTTTGTTTTACCATTCAAACGAGATGATAAACCCGCTAATGAATTTAAATAGTTAGAAAACAATTTTATATATTTCAAGCCTTAAGCATATGAATTGAAGAAAGAGGAAGTGAGAATGACGGACAGAAAAAGGGGAAAATAGGAATAAGGGTGGTGAAAATACAAACTGGGTGATAAGGACAATTCCACTATTAGTTATCTTAAATCACTATTCGCTACAGTGGACAATATTCCACTGTTTCATTTTTACGAAAATGACCTTGATCAGAAAGTTCTAGTTACAAATCTCCGGCAGTGTACTGGATCAATTGTAACCTAGAAATTGTGAGTCAAGGTCGTATCCTACAGACATGTTAGGTTAAATACTAAGAAATCATTTATTCTTGGTTTAAGCCACGAAGACGATATATTGAGGACAAGTTAATGACTAGAAAAGAAAACAATAAAGATAACGTGCTAGCAAGGATAATGCGAACTCGAGTGTGTTTCTCTTGTGTCATGTAGGGATAATATTTTACATTCCTTCCTTCCATTATAGTGTTCTTAGTGTTAATGGTGCATCCTTCAGAACTAGTAGCCAAGCCCTTAAAACCAGTGCGCTCTTCTACTACTATGTTTACCCACAAGCTTACTTAACAATCCGACACTGCGCCACCGGTTTGATTCTAATTATCAAACAAGCGAATAAACATGATTAAGTTTTATAGTTGCGTAGAAAAGCTACAAAACCCACTTAGTAGTCCAACATCGCTGTCAATGATTCGAATTTCATTATTGGTTCCCTTACCCCTTTTCCCACATAAATAGTCTTCGGTCGATCACATCTAAGTGTGTATGTGTAGTTCTATGTTGAAAATATAACACTAAGTATCAACAAGCATAAGCAAGGAAAATTAACCAAGCAAGAATCTAACAATCTAAACATGTTGAAGTTGTGAAACTTAGAACACAACAAAATATAATGCAGATATATATTACTCAAAAGAATAATGAATGAGTTAAGTTACAATGCTTCCCATCATGAGGTATTTATAGTATCATAAACCTCATGAATCAGTTAAAGGAAGTTACATGGCAGTTACAACATAATAACCGTTTAAATACAATATCTACAAAGTATTATTCCGAGTCCTTAACATTTTGTTGAGTTTGTGTTGATCAACTGAGTGTACTCAGTTCTTTATCATGTTGAACTATTTGTCATGTTGAGCTGATTATCTTGCACTCAGCACTCATTCAGCCATATACTGTAACTCCCCTCAAGCTGAGAATGGTATATGAATCAACTTGAACTCAACACTCCTTAAGCTACATAAAATTGGTTGAAATATCTTGGACATCCCCAACTAGCTAGTACAATAGATAAGAGAAAAGTGGTGCATTTAAACTTTTGTGAGAATTTCAGTAACCCGCTTCTTGGTATTCATAGGTAGCAGTTGTTAGGAAAAATTGTAGTTTGATTATGGCCCGACCAGCTGTTATAGAAGTCTGAATGAGTATAGAAATGATCATATGTATAGGTTTACTAGAAATTTGACCTTGTATATGTTTGTCAGACTAAGCACTCTAATAGTAGACTGATAGGTCAGCTAAATGAAGTGAAGACCATATCAAAAGTCAGCTGAGTAGAAGGCTGGGTAAGTAGACTCAGTGAAGAAGACCTATGGAATGCTTTACAATCAAGGAAGTCTGTGATGACCTTGAGTAAACCTATGTATGTTCAGATAAGTGGTGAAGTTATATTCTTAAAATTTGTGTACAGTGACCTCACCCAAATTAAGGGTCAGTCATAAGAAAATCGACAGACTGAATTCAGTTAAGTAGATTCGGTAGAGAAGCAGTCAGCCTAGAACTCAGTTAGCCATGTCCGGATTAAATGAGAAAAGTGAAGATTGATGACAAATCGTGTTTCAGTCAACATATACATTAAAACACATGATAAATTCAAGGAACGATATTGAATATTTTCAGAGTAAATCAAAGACACTAATCAAACAAGAACGTTGGGTAAATGAATTAAAAAAAACAAGGATTGCAAATATCATGGGAATCGAATGAAGAAACATCAATTAATTAATTTCCCAGAATTAAATATTCAACGGATGGAAACTCAAATTGTCAAGGATTAAAGGCTATACACAGAAGTCTTGATCAGAAGAACAACAACAAGAATACACATGCATATTAAAGCATACATGCTTATCAAAAGACTTCTCATGAACTCAAAAAAACTATGTCCAAAATCATCCAAGCCTTATAAATCTATGTGCTTTATTTGTTCAAATCAAGTCTGAACATGGATAATAGTGAATCTCATGATTCACATCTTGCTAATCTCAAGAGAGATCCATCAATTAGTGAAGAAGCTGCAGGATTTGAAGGACTGAAGCAATTGACGCAGATTCCATATGTTAAGGAATTGTAGATTTGTGATAGCTATTGAAGGATCCACCGAAGGAACATCGGGAGTGGAACTACTGAAGCAATTGAGAAATTGTCAGGTGAAGCAACTGGTGTTATGAAGGATCGTCTTACTATTGTCCCGTTGTAATAGACAGTAGTAATTCCTCCGATCTTCACAACAGAAGAGAGCACTTGAGGATTACACCACCTCGAACCTCTATAATTTTGTGTTCTTTACTTTACGCATTTTAATTCCACACTTTACTTTCATGGAACTTTATTTCTTGCTTGCGTGTATGCAAAATCTTTGAAAAAAATATTTTAAAAAGCCATTCGCTACACCATCAATTTAAGAAGAGTTTTTCAGAACTAGTGAACAAGGTCATTCACCCCCGACCTTTGTTCTTTCCTTTCTCAGGGAATAACAATTGGTATAAGAGTAGAGATCTTTGTATCGAAACGTTCTCAGATCTGATTTCTTGTTACAAAGAGATCGGAGTTTGTCATATAAATTTCAAACTGTTCTAAATCTTCCATCCATGGAAACACAAGGATTTATGTCTAAAATCCATGTGTTCAACGTTAATAATTTTGAAGAATATAAAATACATATGCTTTCATATCTTGCAGTGACCCACGACGAAATGATAGACGTGATCATAGAGGGACCAATTCAAATTATGAAGGAAACCGGACTAGATATAGGCAAGTGGATACAAAAGCCCAAAGATGAGTGGAAAGATATGCTAATGTCGGACTAGATGCATGAAGATTCAACCAGGTCTTTGTGGCGAAAGATATGATAATAAAGACCTTTGATAGCAACATGTTCATGTGAGTTGTAGTCTGCAAGTCATCCATGGAAATGTGTGACAAGCTAGCGCTGATCAGCGAAGACTCAGAGGGCAACAAAAAGAACACGTTATCAGTGGCAAAGAAAAAGTTCAAAAACATGAAGATGAAGCATGGTGAATTAGTTGGAACAGATAGATATAAGATTCTTCACTATAATTAGTGAATTGCACTAGCTTGGTCAAACCTACCCTGTTGGAAATAAAATTTATGTTTTGATTATGATTCATCACTTATTTAGTCTTGATTCTAAACCCCATTGATGAAGTGTCATAACTAGCTGTTATAGTGCAAAGCAAAAAGATGTCTAGATATCAATGTATAGGATTTAATAGAGTCTGATATTTGTATAGGTTAAACCAGACAAGCACTGTAAGGACCAGTGTTTCAAACAATTGAAGAGCAGCAATTCTACCTGTTCTACAAGTGTTTAGATAGTGAAGCTAGGGATTAGTCAAGGACTATCAGTTTAGGACTCTTTGTAACCGGGCCATCTCAAAGAAGTTCTAGTGGAATTTTCCTCCGCATCACAGGGGAAGAGAGGACGTACAGGATTACACCACCCGGAACCTCTATAATACTTGTCTTATTTACTTTACGCATTTACTTACTTACTCAGCATTTATCTACAACATTTTGATAATTGATTATTATACATTTCACAGCTTACAAACTGACATTCCTCAGAATTCAGTTTAACACACTTAGCCTTCACATAAAGTAACAAGATCAAGAAAAAGGCTAGAATTATATCCGCTGCCGGTTGACTCAGTTTTAAGCTTAAGTCAGTTTGACTTGAACTCAGCTTAGTCAACTCAACTCCACACAAGTTTTAACTGAATCTTAATTTGTTTTAATTCCACTTTTTAGGGACAAGTTTATTCACCCCCCCTCTAAACTTGTGTTAGCCTTTCCAAGGGACCAACAATTGGTATCGGAGCGGTGCTTCAGTTTTGAAGAGATCCAGAACTGATTTTAAGTGTCAGTTGTTGATATCTTACAAACCAGTTTTTGAAAACCCTTTCCTGAACTTTATTACAATGGATACATCTAGAATTAAAAATTGGCTGAATAACCCCCTGACCGATTATTTGCGGAATGTTGTTTTTGATTTTCAGGATCAAGTATTTGAAAGATTCAGTACCACGAGCTCACATACGAATCCGGAACCTCATTTTAGTTATGATGAAGACATTGAGTTTAATTCTAATGTTGATAATGAATCCAGAGGATTTCCATCCTTAAGTGATCTTTCGGAAGAAGTAGAAAAAGAGTTACTACGAGTAGCTGATCACATAGAAGAAAATTTAACTAAATGCAAGTATGTCGTTCTACCCATGAGTTATGGAGGTGAAAGTGATGAGGAAATCATACTGCTAAGAACAACACAGACAAATGCTATTGAAAAAGGAAAGCAAGTTCTAATTAATGATAATTCCTCGACAGAAGGTTTACCTATCAAACATCGGAAGGTAATTGCATCTACATCCAATACTTACACTACCATGAGCAATCAGAGAAATGAAGATTTCAATGAAACCTTGGACATACTCATAAAGGAATTAGTGGCAATTCAAAAGAATTATGAGAATGTCAAAAGGGAGAAAAATTTATTGAAATCAAAATTTTCAATATTGAATGCTGAGATCAATTTAATCAAGACTAATAATGGAACCAAGGTAAATCAACCAACTGATGAACTGACAGAAGTAATAAACATTGCGTAATCATCGGTTTATCCAACTACCGGTGTTCAGTTCAAACCTGGAAAACCATTTGGAGATAGATTTGGTTTAGGGTTTGATAATCAAGATAATTCTAAGTTCAGACCAAGATCAGTTGCAATAAAATTTGTGACTACTCAAAAGTCAGGAACTCAGAAAACTGATAAAGTTATTAGAACTGACAAAAACTCAGCACAGCCAAATGTACAAACTGATAGAACTGATAAATCAGTTGGTAAAAAACACCAAACCAACAGATTTTACAGGAAAACTCAGAAGGCTGAAAAAGGCAAAACTGATCCGAGATCAAGAAGAAAAATCTTCAAGTCATATCCATCTAAAAATGAAGATCATTCTTGGAATAACAGACTCAGAGGGAAAGGAAGACTATTTCCCACTAATGAAGATTGGAATGAACCATCACTTCAGTTTCACAGACTGAATAAACAAAAAACTGTTAGGACAAAACATGAAAAGTTGGTGAAAGCTGACTCTACCCAGTCAAAATATCAAGAGAGATATGAAGTTAAAAATAAAAATATATCATCGAAAACTAATCAGTTAGGACCCAAACAGATATGTGTACCAAAAATTTCACATTCTGTTTTGCAGGAGAAAAATCGCTAACCGAGAACTGAAGATGTATGATTCACAGAACTGAGTGTATTCACAACTGAGCTTTTGAATTCAGTATATAGTACAAGACTGAACATGTACAGCTGGAATTACACCGCATCTACTCTATTTACTATTCTCTAGCTACGGATGTCAGGAAAAGACGTGACCTTTTCTAATCTCAACCGCATATCTTTTCCACGCATCTTCTTTTTCACAATCTCAAAACATTTATGAGAAGATGTTTTAAGTCCCACTCAATTCTTAACTACCCCCGCTACAAATTATAAATAACCTAGAAATTTCTTTTATAATTCCTTACACTCGAATTTTTGAATCTACTTTCTATTCCCGGAAATTTTCAAATTTCTCAATCAAATCCAGAAAACGATTGCTTCTACTCGTGTTGAACCTGGAATGATCATTTCACTTGATCAATTCATTGCTAAGTATACCGATCAAACTTTAGCCAAAGGAATTGCGGTGAAAATCCAGAAAATTAAAGGACTAGATACTGTATTCAACATCGATCTGAAAAGTGTATGTCTGGAAAGCATTGGAGACTTCTATGAATTCGGAAGTACATCTATAGAAGGATAAAGCACACACACTTTTACCACTACTGTCAATGGTAAGCGGATCAAGGTTACTGAAAACCTTATTGCGTAAATTTTTGGATTCGACAAATCTGGAGGAACGTCAGCCATCAAGTTGACTAAGGAACAGAAGGAGAAACTATGGAAAGACATAGCAATTGATGCAGAATCTGCAGTGTTACGGACCGGAAGCACAATTCTACTCAAACCAGAATTCAATTTTCTCACCAAAATGTTAGCAAATTGCATAATTGGAAATGCAGGAAACTTTAGCAATTTATCTGGAGCAAAATTGGATTTGCTATATGTGATTTGGTTTGGAGAAAGTTTTATTTGGAAAAGGTATCTATTTGATCAATTAGTGACACAATCAATTGACATACCCAAGAAGAAAACTGATGTCAAGAAAGGTCGTTTTTATCATAAAAAGACTCTTGCATTAACAGTCCAAAGAATACTCGATCATTTTGGAATTGCAAAGAGGAAGGAAACACCAGTTGCCGATGGGAAGATAGTTACTAATGAAGAAAAAGATGGAAATGAAAAGATGTAGGTTCGGTAAGTGAACCCAAAAAGAAGAAAAGCATAAAGATGAAGAAAGTTATAACTGGAGATGAAGCCTTAGAACAAGTTGAAGAACTGAGTAAAAGAAGGAAACAGTTGGAAGATTTAGAAAAAGACAATTCTGATCAAGTTACTGAGAAATCAGTAGAAATGTCACCAACACAAGGAATAAGAACTGAAGTTGCTAAAGGGTCAGCACCAATAGTGAGAACTGAAGTTACTCCCACCGAATCTATTTTAGTTTCGGTAACTGAGGCTTTACCAATTCAAGAACCAGCCACGCATACACAAGAAATTGAAATGACGAAGGAGTCTGAAGTTGTCAACAGAGAACAGAATGTTGAAGATGACATACAAAAGGAAGCTGAGACTCAGGGGGAACAGACCCTGAGAACTGAGCATGATGATGAAGAATCTGATAGTGAAGAAAGATTGATTGATGAAACAACACTGAATATGCTTCTGTTACTTTCAAAATCCAAATCCACTCCTCAAGAATCTACTTCCAGATTAGAACAAGAGGAAATAGTTAAAGAATTTTCAACTCCTCACTCTGAGGAAAAAGAGGTTGAAACAGAAACAGAATCAACTAAGATTATCCACTTGGATGAGCCAATCCATGAAGAAGAACCCACTGAGCATACAGTGAAAGACGTTCCAGTTGCTACATTGGAACCTGAGTATACTGAAGAACAAGTTGCTGAAGGACTTGTTAGAGACACGGTTATGGAAACTGAGCCGATAATCTCAGTCTCAGTCATTGAAAAAGATACATCAGTCGTCCCAGACACTACTGAGGAAGGAACCAGCAGAACCGATCTTATGCAAACTGAGAATATTGCAAGAACTGATCCCATGCAAATTGAAGATTCTTTTCTAGAATAAGACCAGGAGATCACAAGAGAATCAGAGGAGATTTTCACACCATTCAAACCCTCAACTGATCATGGAGAACTTATGATAGCTGATTATGAGCGATTGCGCACATATCGGACTTGGAAATTCAGTTCCATTGCCAATCAAAGAAGTCAACAAGCAGAAATGGAAATTGTCGAGAAATGGGTATTTGATCTATACAACATTACAAATCTATCAGAGATAATCAATACCGATGAATTCTTAAATCAAGGATATGCGCTGATCCGAAACAGTTATTAGAAGGAAGCCATAGCTGGTGAAAGTTCCAAAAAGAATGATGATGATGACGATTCTTAGGAAGATCCTAACTTGCAAAAGGGGATTCTTGCTTCTCTACAAGAAAAGGAAACTGCAACAGAACAGAATACTGATGATGATTCTAGTAGTTTTGAAGAAAGCAGTGGAAGTTCAAGTTCTGAAAGTGTACCAGATACACAATAACAAGAAGGAGGTTACAAATCTCCTACTGACAAGTCTACACTTGAAATAGCAAGAACTATGGCAAACATGCCTGGAGAGGAATCAAATGATGAACTCAACGTATATCTGTCACCTACAAAAATTATTGATCAATCAAGCTTGGAAGAAGCTAGGAAACAATCTGAAGAAAGAAGAAGATCAGCAGAATATAGAGAAAAACTGAAGCAAGTTGTTCTCTCACCTCTAAAGAAAGCTAAACCAACTGAGGCTGAGACAAACAAGGTAAATGAACAACAAGCAGGAAGCTCAGAAGATTTACCTACTCAGGTTGATCTCATTAAATTTTATCATAATGAGAAAATCAGAATTCAGAAAGACGATAACAACTTATTTGGAATGGTTCTAAAATCCTTAGAAGCTAGCAAAGATGAAAGAAGCAAGCTTGAAAAGAAAATGGATATCGTCACTGATAACTGTCAAAACACTCTTGCTTGAGCTTCGGAAAACAACCATTGAGAAAGAAACAAGAAGAAATGAAACTCAAGACAGATGGGAAGTTATTCTCAACAATTTGGTAGACATAATGATTTTAATAGAACAGAGCATGAAGGACTTAGTTGTAGCTCAAACCATTTTGGCATCAACTCAACAAACATTGAACGCTTACATCAAGAGCCTGACTCATAAAGATGATGTCAATAAGGGGGAAAGTTTGGACATTTTAAAAGTCCATGCAGCTGACAAACTAAATGAACTGAAGAAAGCAAGAGGAGAATTCACTGATGAAGAGATGGAATTGATTGTTAAATACTCAGAACCAACTGACAAAAGAGTTGGTTTGGATTCTCGTCTCTACAGTCTATTCAAAAATCTACCAGAAAGAGGAGGAGTGTCAAAAGAAGAATCTCTCAAGACATTTCTACACATGCAGAAAATGCTTATGCACTATTGGAACAAACTGAGGAAATGGGAAAAGAATGGTACTCTAGATAAAGAGTCAGATAAGGTTGAAAAGGCTGAACATGAATTTATTCAGAATCTACTGAAAACAGCCTCCAGTGAAAGACTAAGGACAACTGTCTTTACTTTCGCAGTTCTTTTTAAGAGCAAATTTTTCAGCAAGCACAACTTACGGGAATCATGGAATATATAGGCAAGCATTCATGGAATTGAAAACACAGCAACAAATGATGCTATGAGAACTGTTGCGGAAGCCTATGATAATCAATTTAGTTTAACTATCAAGTAAAAAGAAACTGTCTTTTAGTTCTTTTTATTGTATTGTATTGTATTACCCAGCACTGTAACTCGGTTATCAAATAAATTCTCCGTTTCTCAGTTCACTGTGTTAATTATTGTATCTTGTTTATCTTTTTGAATTGCTTTAAAGGAGGGTATTGACAACATCAAAAAGGGGGAAATTGTTGGAAATAAAATTTATGTTTTGATGACGATTCATCACTTATTTAGTCTTGATTCTAACCCCATTGATGAAGTGTCATAACTAGCTGTTATAGTGCAAAGCAAAACGATGTCTAGATATCAATGTATAGGATTTAATAGAGTCTGATATTTGTATAGGTTAAACCAGACAAGCACTGTAATATTTCTAGGTCGTGAACTGAGATAACAAGAAACTAAGATAACAAGAAACTGAGTGAACAAGAAACCAAGTTAGCAAGTGACTGGAAATCAGTTAAAGCAAAGCACACCACCGTAAAACTGAAGAAGATAAGTACGCTGAGGGACACAGACTCAGTTGTCTTATCTAGAAGATTGAAGAACTGAGGGTCACAGACTCAGTTACAGAAGATTGAAGAACCGAGGGTTCAAACTCAGTTATGAAGATTACAAGTCGAGACTATGAAGTTAGACTTCAGGCAAGATTGTGGTGACCTGAACTGACTTTATGGATCTTGTATGAAGACTTAAGATTCATAAGGACAATGAATTCTTTGAAGTTATTTGCTTATGGTGTACTCTGATTAAGTCAATTATAATCTGATGAAAATGGAGTACTGATATTTGAAGAAGAGTAAAAATCTCAGTTAATGCTCCAAGTCAGTCAAGAAACTGATAACTGACATTCTCAGTATAAAACTGATCAGGAACTCAGTTTTATATGTCAGCCATCCAACAAATTGTTAGTACAGTCGAACGTTACAAAGGAAGCGGTTGTATTGGATGAGTTACTGACAGATCAGAATGGTCAGAAAATATAGCCGTTAAAAGATTCAAGCAGGATGAACGTTAGATGAACCCCTATAAATAGACTACTTCAACAACAACAAAAGGTGTGGGTGAAAAAGGGTGAGCAGGAAGAATTAAAAAGAATCAATCTAGTCAAGATAGATAAAATTAAAGGGGAAACCAATTTCAAAAGAATTCCTGCTAAATACTTTATTGCAAGATCAAGAAATTTCTTCAAGTGATTCTTAAGCATTCAAGGAAAATCAAGATCACTCATTTGAAGAAGTACAGAGCCGAGCATAATTTACTCATCCAGAAGAAAAGCTCAAATCACAATTGAATCATAGTTATTGATTCAAGTCTCAACTTTGATTTTATCAAAGGTTTAGACTGTGAAACACCAAGAAGGTGTGAAGGACAGTTGAGTGCAGTCAGGAAGACTGTGGATGTGATGAGCTGGTGAAGAGGCAATTCAACCCTCCAAGGACCAGTGTTTCAAACAATTGAAGAGCAGCAATTCTACCTGTTCTACAAGTGTTTAGATAGTGAAGCTAAGGATTAGTCAAGGACTATCAGTTTAGGACTCTTTGTAACCGGGCCATCTCAAAGAAGTTCTAGTGGAATTTTCCTCCGCATCACAGGGGAAGAGAGGACGTACAAGATTACACCACCTGGAACCTCTATAATACTTTTCTTATTTACTTTACGCATTTACTTACTTACTCAGCATTTATCTACAGCATTTTGATAATTGATTATTATACATTTCACAGCTTACAAACTGACATTCCTCAGAATTCAGTTTAACACACTCAGCCTTCACATAAAGTAACAAGATCAAGAAAAAGGCTAGAATTATATCCGCTGCCGGTTGACTTAGTTTTAAGCTTAAGTCAGTTTGACTTGAACTCAGCTCAGTCAGCTCAACTCCACACAAGTTTTAACTGAATCTTAATTTGTTTTAAATCCACTTTTTAGGGACAAGTTTGTTCACCCCTCCTCTAAACTTGTGTTAGCCTTTCCAAGGGACCAACATACCCACAGAAGGAGGAATGCCTAAAGATCTTGAGAGCGCTACTATAGAGGTGGAAAATCAAGACAATTGTTATACTGGGAACCTTGAAGTGGAGTGAAACTGATACTCTGACTCTAATGTTAAAATTGAAGGCTAATGAATTTGTGTTAAACAATGAGGAAGGTGGCAAAGCTGATGCACAAAAGACGAGCACACTTGTTGCACCTCAACAAAGTACCCCGCAAAAGTCAGGAAACAAGTTCGCTGATTCCTCCAGCAAAAAAACAGAGGATTTGAAGGAACAACTGGCACTTCTGATGATTGAATTCATGAAGTTCGCAAAAAGACAGAACAAAGGCAGCTCAACAAGACACTAATCATTTAGCAGCAATTACAAAGGCATCAAAAAAATAAGACGAGACGCGAGAATAGTCTCTATATTTCAACTTCAAGAGACCAGGACATTTCAAAGTGGACTACACAACACAGTCGTCAAGAAGAAAAAATATTATGAAAGACGAAAACATAAATCAGATGACAGATAAGCACTCAACCGACAAGGGAAAGAGTAGAAAGGCCTTAAAATCTGAGACCATCATCAACAATAGCAGGAGTGGCAGTGATTCTGCTGATAGTGACTCATCTGACAATAGAAGCTCTTCCAGCTCAGATGATTAACAAGTCTATTTCTACCTAATGCCAAAAGATATTGAAGAAACTGAGATGGCCTGGTACATTGATAATGGATGATCCGGACATATGACATGAAGAAAACACTATTAGAGGGTCTACAGAGCATTTTATGGTCCTAAATTAACATTTGGAGGCTAAGAGATTAATCCTGGTTAGAAAAAAGGGAGAAGGATGCCTATTAAAGAATGAGCTAACCTATGTCAAAGGGTAAGAACCCTAAAAGACATCTAGAATACATGCTGACTTGTTTCTTTTCACAAGTAGAACCAAAGTCAATTGATGATGCAATCAAAGACTATGACTGGATAACATCAATTCCAGAAGAGTATGATTCTGAAATAAATCAAGTTTGGGAACTAGTAGACAAGCATGACCATGAAAACATCATTAGTACAAAATGGTTATTCATAATCAAAATGTATGAGCAAGGTGTCATAGTCATAAACAAAGCCAAACTAGTGGCTAAATCATATTCCCAAGCTGGAGGGATTGACTATGATGAGACTTATGCACCAGTAGCAAGACTTGAAGCAATAAGGTTATTCCTCACCTATGCAGCTCACAAAAAGGTTAGAGTATATCATAAGTGTATTCTTAGTGGACATCTTGAATAATAAGTTTATGTAGAGCAACCCCTAGTTTTCAAGTGAAAGGAAACAAAGATGTATTATACAAATTGAAGAAAACCTTGTATTGACTCAAGCAAGCACCCAAAGCTTTGTATGAAACATTGTCTCAGTTCCTAGTGAGAAATGGATTCAGCAAAGGAACCGCTGATAACACTCTATTGAAGATAAAAGATGGATCAAGTACTTTGTTAGTCCAAGTATGTGTGGATGATATCATCTTTGGCTCAGTAGATGAAAATCTATGTGAAAAGTTTGCGAAGCTGATGAAGCGAAAATTCCAAATGAGCATGATGGATGAACTGAATTACTTCCTTGGACTACAAGTGAAGATAATGGAAGATGGCATATTCATTAATCAAGCAAATTTCACTAAGGACTTGGTAAAGAAATTTGGAAAGGAGTCAAGTGGCACTTCTTAAACTCCAATGTGTGCAATAACAATTCTTGACAAAGATGAGAAAGGAAATGGATTGGATCAGAATTTATTCAAAGGAATAACTGAATCCCTGCTATATCTCACTTCAAGCAGACTTGATATGGCATTTGCAGCTGGAGTATGTGCAAGATTCCAAGCCAATCCAAAGGAATCTCACTTATTAGCAGCAAAGAGAGTCATAAAATATCTCAAGCACACAATGTATGTTGGTTTGTGGTATCCAAAGGATGAAGGATTCAAGCTGATATCCTCTTTTGGATCAGTCTATGGCTGCAAAGTAGACAAGAAAAGCATATCATGTACCTGTTGTTGAAGTGGTGTCCTAAACCCAATCGGGTCGGACCGGATCCAACCAGGTCGGGTCGTTTACAGTCTATTTAGTTCATGTAATAATTTATTATGATTAATAAAAGCACTTTTGTTATTATATATCTTGTTTATCTTCATGATATATATATATATATATATATATATATATATATATATATATATATATATATATATATATATATATATATAGTAACATCCTTATTATTAAACTGTGATAGAGAAACCATGATACTGATTATGGTTGATGAGATCTCTATTCACTGTAACAAGTTTGATACTTAAATGTCTCTAGTCGTATGTACTGTCAAACGGGACATTGATGGTATGATTAGAATGGCACGTATTGGATGTTTTCTATCATATTGAAGATAGAGATAGATCTCATCTATCTAAGTGTAGTGACACTTGGACTGTACGTGGACTTGTATTAGAGAATGCGTACGTTAGATTGACCCACTTACATTAAGTGTCGCAGTATGTGGCAGTTGTGTAATTATCCTGAGACCGAAGTCTTTATGGCATCACGGTGTGCTTTGACACTATTGAGGTTTCCTCTAGCCACGGGGCGATCATGTGGTAGTGCTTGGGTGTGATATTGAATCATGCGTAGGATACATGTTTGTTCATCTAGAAATCGCGTATCCTATGATTAGGAGTGAATATCCGAAATGACCTTCTTATAAGGAATGTCTAACTCTCGTGAATCTTTGCAAAGTGGGAGTAAATGAGATATTCGGAGAGAGCGTGATATCCAGATTATAAGATACGATCGTTGATGTAATGACACTCGAGAAACGATCGTATGAATATTATTACAGCGATAAGATTCTATTAGCACAGTAACTGTTTCACTTGAAAGGTAGTAGTCATTGCTTTTGACTCTTCCGATGATTGGGGGTCACGGTGTGTTGCTAGATTCTATCCCGTGATCGTTAGAGATGAAGGGCATTTTCGTAATTTGCACTTTGGGTCTACGGCCAACATATTCGGAAGCTATTGGGTCACACACATAAGAACATCTTGCCGGATTAAAATGCAGTTATAGTGATAACCAAATGAGAAAAATTTATCTCGACTATAAATTGTTATAGTGATTTAATTAATATGACGGTATTTATTTATTATAAAAAAATTTAAATACAAGATAGTAATTATATTGTTTAATTAAAGAATATTCCGGAAGCCAATTAATTAGCATATGGGGCACAGACTATGTGTATGAGATACACTTGGATTGTGCAATTTAATTAATAAGATTACCATATAGTAATTCTAGTCTAATACCAGTGCATTATGCACATGGACAATGCTAATTTGAAAGTATATATGCATACAATTATACCGATGGTAAAAAATTGAAGGGAAAGTGAAAGAAAATTTCTCGATCAATTCATTTTATTACAAAGTAAAGCCGGTACACTAATTATCTTGAAAATCATAATGCCACTCAAAAAAATGACCAGTTAATACAATTTTTACACCATCTAAGATCCTAAGATTTCAACTCAAACACCAGCATTAACGGTTGCAAGCATCTCAGGTTTTTCCTTCATTAAGCCTCTTCGCATTTTTCCGAAAAAATGATTGAAGGTTGCATCACCATCATGTTTTTCATCTTTTGCCTGAAGAACATGAATCTTCAAAGGGTCATGCTTGAAGGTTGCTTTTGTGGAGTTCGCACTTCTGGATAAATTGTTCCACACCGAACATACTTCCAACATCTTCATTATCTGCGCCCCTGATCAATACCACTTTTTCGTTAAACGAATGAGAAGTTAACCAACCCGAATATACACACTCAAAGAGAATAATTATGGCTTTGGTGATACAGATACAAACCGAGGCTTCGTACAAGTTAAATCAACTTACATTCCTCTCTGGCTTTCATCAAACATTTGGCATTGGAGGATCGCTCTATTACATGGCGATGAGAAGGATTCCACTCTCCCGGAGGATAGGAGTGACTAAGGTTGTATCCTTCCATTTACATCTTGTATCAATATCGTAACTCATGTTCAATCCTAAGGAAATACATTTTTAGCAAAACGTCATATTAATATAAAAAACAAAATCATTTAGATTCATTAAGCTCGTCATAACAACCATCTTAGAATCATTTAGATTCATTAAGCCTGTGATAACAACCATCCCTTAAGCCGTCGTTGCATATTTAACTTCTTGGAAGAGAGTAACTGCAAAAGTGGCAAATACTGTGATGGAGTGAGGATGCGTACAAAATTGTCTACAATGTTATCTTGATTTTCCAATCATCCACCAAACCCAGCCCAGCCACCCATAAAAATGACAACATTATTAATTATACAAAAAACTAATTACCAACATTAAATATACAAACTGAAGACGTGATCAACGGATCTTCAAAGACATTAAATTAATGACTGCAAGTATAGAGTTAACTTCTGATACATGTAAAACATTAATTTTGTGCAAATACCATTCATAACCACTGACAAAGAGAAAGTTTGTCCATCTAGAAAACGATTTTATTTTTTGAACAAACTCTCATTATTTCATCTCTAATTCATGAAGCTTCATTTGAGTGTAACCAATGAAATGAAGCTTTTATCATTCATTTAATTTCTTGCTGCGAAGGTCCCATTTAAATAAAAAATTTGGGTGCAAATGTGAATACCATTCTATAAATTTCAACCATATGCACTGTAAAAGGGGATAACAGAATGCTTTAAAGGATGCAAAATGGTGGGAATTACATAAAAAAATATGATACTAAAAAAAACTAATCATTTCAGGAAAGGTGAGGTCTATAACTACACTTGCCATCACAACTCAATATGCCAAACACCGCAATGCATTGCTTTCCAGGTATGAAAAATCACAAAATATAATAGCACAATTCATCATTCCTTTAATGAGGTTTCTGGATATCCGTCTGTAACCTATTTCCACAACAATATCTTTGGATCTTCTCCTCAATCCATATGTAACTTATTTCTGCAACAATAGCTTCCCAGCAAAATAGTGTATCATGCTATAGCTATTAATTCTTGCATAATTAAACACCAAATAAACCATCATTCACTTACACACAAAAGACAAATAGAAGTACTAACACTGCGTAATATCTCTATTGTTCACTTATATATAACGAAAACGGAACAGAATTCGTTAATGGAGCAAACATTCAAACTCACCTCAGTAACAAACATCCTAGCCGCCGCTGCGGGCAATCACCCACTGCTGCGCGCAATTACCCTCATGTTCTAAAATGCGTTTAAAATTAATTTAGAGAAACATAGGTTCAAATTAATCTAGAGATATTAATAAGACAATCAAATTCCATTTAAAAAATCTACCGTAAACACATGCATTTTGGAATCCGCAACCCTTAGCTTGATTTTGTCATAATTAGAAAGTACTTATTTTGAATCAACTCAAGAACAATGGAGAACCTTCTGTTGAATATGAAGCTTTGTATGTAGTAGGCTGATCCGGAGAATGAACAGTGCTCTATATTTCAAAAAAAAAATAATTCGAACAACGATCTGAATCAGCAGTTAATAGCAATATAAAGGAAAAACAATACCTGGAATAAGATCGAACACCTATGGAAGATCTAGCACGGAACTCTTTTTGAGAGGGTTGAGGGTTTGATGTGGCATCCAATGCATCGACTAACATCGGACTAACAGCCATAAATTAATAATCTTCCATATCATTCATGAAATCATGTGAAGGTAGAAAGCTCGAAACCAATACAAAATCCATAAAGGAAATGTGAAATTATACATAAGAAGTGTGTTGTGAGCGGCTCTATATGTATAAAATTTTTGAAGCTAAAGATGATTCGTTCAATTTGAAATTCAAAAAGGTTTGAGATCCTTGATGAAGAGGTTGAGATTTGCCAGCATTGATGGAGTGGTTAAGATTCGGCACAATTCACGCAACAGAGGGCGATATTGATTTTGTTCAGTAGTGAATACCATGGTTTTTTTTCTGGGTTTGGAGTGTAATTTCCGGACAATCGGGTTAAATTACCCTTTCAAATATATAAAGATATAGACTAGATATTAATTGATTTTGGAAAAATAGAATTATGGTAATGAGATAAAGATATTCAATATTAGATATTGGCAATATCTTAGATTTATTTAATGGAAAATTAGGGATAAGGACACAATATGAAATATTTTTAAGTAACAGGACAGCTCCATATTTTTTATAGGGAGAAGGACAACTGCATAATTTTTATAGCGAGAAGGACAAACAGTGAATCCCGAAAATCAGTGAATCTCCCCAGTGAATCCCGAAATCAGTGAATTTCAACAGTGAATTTCGACAGTGAATCCCGAAAATTAGTGAATTTCGACGATGAATTTTGAAAATTAGTGAATTTCGACAGTGAATTTCGTCAGTGAATTTAAACAGTGAATTTCAAACACAAGTGAATTTCGACAGTGAATAAATAGTTTTGTCCTTTATGCAAAAGTTTCAAAAAACTGTCCTTCTACTCAATTGATGAAATATTTATGTCCTTCTTCCTCGTTCCCCCTTTATTTAATATATGATACTAAATTAAATGAGATAAATCAATCAAAATGATTTTCCTTATTTTATTAGGAAAAAGTATTCTTTCTCATCAATCAACTAGAGGCTTCTCCTAATCAGTTTAGGAGGCATTGGGGTGCCACCTACCCCTATGTAAGCAAGGTTTTGGCTAGCTCTTTTGCACATCACAATTCCAAGAGTTCTTAATTCTTGTGAAAAATAGAGAGTTTCTTCTAGATAGTTTTAAGAGAGAGAAAAAGGCCGGTCTAGCAACCGGATTTTTCTGGTAGTAATCCAAGGAGGATTCCGGCGAGGAGTTCGTGTGGATATCGATAGAGGCCGGACAAGTGGACGGCTCGCGTGCACTACTACTCACCGTTGATGTCAAAGCGTCGATCTATTAGATCAAGCAAAGTAATCACCGTCAACTACTTCACGTGTTTATTGTATTAAACGAAGTCGATCTTGGGATCGGAAATCAAAATTTCAAATTCCGTGCGTTAAAATTGTTGATTTCCTAACACCTATCAACTGTTGGCAACAAAATCATATTTCAACATCCATAGCTGAGGCTAAATACATTGCATTTGGGAGTTTCCGTGCACAAGTTCATTGGATAAGAAAATAGCTCAGAAACTATAGAATGGTGGGAAATACAATTCCAATTATGTTTGACAACACAGGTGCAATCTCAATCACTGAAAACCCTATGTTGAACTCAAGAACAAAACATATAGATATAGACATCACTTAATCACAGATCATGTGGGGAAGGGAGATGTGTATATTAGTCCCAGAGAAGGGCAGATCAAGGGTCATAGGGGGTGAATGACCTTGATCACAAGTTAGAAACTTTTCATTTTGAAAAATTTATGCCGTAGAATAAAGCCCTTCTAAAACAAATTTTCAAAGATATGTGTGTTGGATATACAGAAACCCGAATCAGGATCCGTAACGCAGGAAAAACCGGATCAGGAAAAATTTACGGCTCTTGCAACTGCTAGGGGGTCCGCGCAACTGCCGGAATGCGTTTCCTTCTTTCTTCAGATCATCAGATCTAATTCACAGCACCGATTGAGACGCTCGATCATGCACAGCGGAAGCAATGAATTAAATCGTTTCCAATTTTACAACGATAAAATCCACATATATATAATTAGTAAAATCTACAAGAAGGTTGAAGATTTACCCAACCGAAGAGAAGCCGTGATCTTCCGAGTTGTATCTCCAAGCGACGACTGGCGGACGTCGATTCCGCACTCGAACCTCTTCGAATATGCTCCAAAAAAACTCCAGTTTTTCTTCTCTCGATGGCTAGGACGAGAAACTGATTTTTCTCTCATTCTCTCCAAAAGTGGCATGAGTTGACTGTCTATTGTGTTGGGAATATAGGAAAATAACCGAGCAAATGAGAGTTATCCCTTTTCACAAAACAATTATATTTTTCCAAAAGAAAAAGATATTTTCCATAAATAAGAGATAATCATCATAAATGAGTTAATCATCATTAAATGATAAAATCAATCTTATTTATCCATTAATTATTTAACAAATAAATAATATATACACATGTGATATAATTCAGAAAAGTTTCTTTCCCCAATTTTCTACACATGTGGCGCCAATAATGTGCCATGGAATAATAGAAAATGTCTTTTCTATTTTACATATTATTTATCGAATAAATAATATTTCGCATATTCATTAAATAGACCAACTATTTAATTTTATCTCGAGATTCAAAAATACGAGAATTCACTCGCGTGTTAGGAGCCAACCCAGGGACTATGGGCCTATAACCAGTAGCTCCAATAAATCGAATAAAACATTAATCGAACAGAATATTTCTATTCAACTTATTAATTCTGGAATTACACCACCATAAATCCGAAACTGAACTCTATCGATTATAAATATAACTTATTCTCAAAGTGTCGAGTCAATAAGCGTACATTGATAAATCATTACATATAGACTAACCCTCCATAGACTATCCGTAATGAAGCGGGAATGTTTCCGTAAACCTTCTTCATTACATCTTATCCTTATTTACCATTAACCCACTAGTGATCAATGTTCATAACCAATATGAACTCCCGGGATCGATCAGTTTCTAGTATTAACAAATAAAGGGATTGTCTTTCTACTTATCGCATGAGGGAATGGATTCTGTATCTGTGAGACACATTCCCAGCTACTCATTCCCGATAGTTCCAACGTGAAAGTGATTCAGTCCGTGCCTCCTAGGAATCCTTAATGAACACATCAAACCGTATCTTGAAACAAGCAAGAGTCTACAATCACTTCAGGATTAAGGTTAATCCATATATGATCATCTTGTGATTTAATAGGATTTCTCAATCATGAAATTATATGAAAAATGCAGATTAAATCGGTCTAGTCCTATATGACTATAACATATATAAATGCCCCACATAGATAACCAATATCAACAGTCCGGATAAGACAGTCACACCATAAAGTGTTCTGGGCGCTTTAATAGTGGTTTAATCAATAGACCCCATACTTTGATTAAGTTCACCACGGACTAACAGTTCAAGTGTATCACCGTAAACTTAATCCTCACGTGTGACACACACTAAGTTATATGGCTACATATGATACAACTTGGGATTTTTAGAAGTGTATTACATTTGAGTACGAAAGAAATAATAAGATGAGAATACATATGCCATTTATTAATTATAAAAACAATAACTTAAATTGTCTTTCGGGCACTACTTCCATCTTCCACTTGCCCGTAAAGACAAGAAACAATTGTTTTTAGAGCACACCCTTATCCTATTCACAACATTCTCCCAATTGCTCTAAAGCAGATGAGATATATCTCTCAATCACATACCCGCCATGCACTTATCAATATCACGTGTATTGGTAAATTGATTAGCTAGGTTGTCGGCTCAAGGCGATCTTTAAGATAGAAATGTCGCATCTCTGCACGATCTGTCTGATCAGATGGTATAGTGATTTCAAAGATCCTTTGCAAAAGCTACCTCGCCACTGTTTTCACAGTGAAGTGATATCGGCATACCGGACCTGGAATTAATCCCAAATCAGCAATGAACCTTTCAAGCTATACTGCCTCTTTAGCTGGTCTGAAAGCTGCTATGTATTCGACTAACAAAGTCAAATTGGCGGTGCTGGATTGATCCAAATATATCTCTATCACAATGAGTAAAGAATGAGCCTGAGTTTGACTTACGAGCATCCTCAATCTGACCGAAAGTCAGAATCAGTGTAATCAACAATATTCAGGTTTGCACCCAAATACACAAGCATATAATTCCTCGTTCTCTTAGGACACTTAAGGTTGCACTATACCGATATCCAATGCTCGAATCCAATATTAAAATTTTAATTGCTTTTAATAATCTGACTTTCTTTATCCCAAAGAGAATTTATCCAATTTTCTCTATATCCATAGACGTAGAGAATTATTCCGTGAGAGGGTTGTTAGGAAACCTTTCGTTGAATATTGCATTTGAAAATGCAATGTCATATTAACCAACAAGATGGATGGGATATTGCCAACAACTTGTTCTCATGAATTTGACTGAATCGAGTTCTAAGAATATAGTCTACTGCTCTAATTTAGAGAAGATTTGGTTCGTCTATTTCTGACTTCAGATAACATACCCATGTTGCTTAACTGTTGCAGTGTCACCTTTCATTAACAGCGCCTTCCACTTTACCAATAATGATTCTCTGGTCTACAAAAGACTCATCAATATTCCGGTCAAGCCCACATATTTCAAAACATGTGACTTTTAATGACCTAGAGGCTTGCTTTAATCAACCAATGGATATAAGCATAGGCAGTCAATCTGCCATTGGATTTAAGCTAAAACATATATGTTCCGAATGAATTCAATCTCGTTGTATGGCAAGAAATTTTTAGGGCACCACCCCTGGTAATCTTTCTGCTTTTTAGGGAGTCAAGCATGGCTGAATGGTGAGAGAGTTTCAAGGCATCACACCTAGTTGACTCTCCACTTTTTAAGGAATTACCCCTAGACCACTTAACTTTCTTTGAAAGATAAACTTTCCTAGTCATTCAACTCTTTTACACGTAGATCCAATTACTCCCATTGGGCCTGAGACACTCAAGTGGTTCTACAAGAGTGTGAATAGAAATGGAGTACCAAAAATCCATCTATAGTTTTATGGCTTTAAACCAACATCTTATTTATCATAATCATATACGGCCCTTTCAAAAGACCATAGGTTATCAATCACCCCAACAGACTGTCAAGTCTGCATAATCACAACGGGTCAATGGTTAAACCATACTCCCACTGCATTTGGGTGGATCGACATTCTAATATGGTTTTGTAGAATTTATCCACGTTAACAACCAATGTTCGATGTGGTCTGATTAAATCATATGGTAACTCCTTGAGAAACTCTACTTCAAGGTCCAAGATTGTTACTTAAAAATTCTATCAGAAAGGCTGTGACAATACAACCGTCATTATCTGATCTTCGAATCTTATAACCAACCTTCACTCATCACATTAAGATATTTCACAAACAGTCACCATCTAAATATGTATGCAAAATCTCCAGTCCTACCTTCAAGCAAAAGTGCTAAATGCCTCTATTAAGTGGAGTAAAACATACTTCACTCCTTATCCACAAAATCATAAGCATCTTCTAGGTAGAATTCTCGGTATGACAATAATGTAAACCTTTATTTTGCAACAAGTATCTTAATTGAGTTAAGCAGTGTACTTTAGCACATAAATAACTATATAAGGCAATCCATGGTTTATCCTTTCAGTGAAAACTTTTCACTGGGAGGTAGGCCGAGCATCACTGCCAAAAACTATGCTATAGCCTATATATGAGTTATATGAGAATGTAATACTCTCTTCTCTGGTAATATCAGAGATTCCTCCAAATATTCATATAAACTAATCGGTATTTTGAGTAGTTATCAGACAAAATGTCTGCCATTCAAAAGCTCCCACTAGCTTGTATCTTTCATAAGACCCCGAATGTCAATTTGAACAAGCCATGATACTTCTTTAGCTCTATTACCATTTCCTAATTGAAAGGTTACGTAGTCATTTTTTCTTTGAGGCAGTGTTCTTAGACTGGGAGATAGGAATCACCCTTAGCCAGTCTTCATATCTTATCTTTAGGATATATGCACTAATTAATTGACACTGAAGAATCGTTTCTCTAAACACGGAAACTATTTGCCTTAATAGTTTATGATGTGTTACATATACCTTTTCAACCTTACTTAGTGGTTCTGACTTTATCAGACAAAAGTCCGAGTCTCAGATTCGTACTACAAATGTCATACACACTTTCTTTAAGACAACTATATTATCGATGTGAAAGTGAATCCATTTGTCCAACGAATCTGAAAACAGAAATTACATTTTTGTGATATTCAAGGATTAAAATCCGAAATTTGTTTACTAATATCACTCCCACTATCTCAGCTGAAATAACTGCCCGTTGTCTACTCCTTACTCATGAATGCCCAACTATCTTGTTCTTACAAAAGAACTTAGCTTCCGAGTCAAATTTCCCGGTTAAGAAAGTCTTTAAGGATTCATATATTAGTGATCCGAAATCACTTTCCTTATCCTATAATTTCTTTTATTAATATTTCGGTTTAGCCTTCATTTTATTTAGTTTATATGACTTACACCTGTAGCCATTTACCTTCCTATTCTTGGCTTTCTTTAAAGGAAATGGCCTTGAACTAGCAGTTCATTTGAGTAGATTCTACTCGCGAACCGTGGGATGTCTAGTGAGATTAATACCAAATCATTCTCATCATCTTTGACCTAATTTAGTTTGTCTCTTATTCAACACGAGTGACATCAATGACATACTTATCAATGTCACTTAAGTTTGAAGGTTCAAGAGGAAAATCCTATACCTAAAATTAATTGCATTCTCGATTAATGAGTTCAAAGTTCTCGTTACATTTCCACTTTTATGAAGTCGTTACCAGTCAATTTATTGTGTTTAGCAGTTTAGATACCTTGAGATGATATGTAGTTGTAAAAATAAATTATGACACAAATATAAATCAAATCATACACCACAACAAATAATGAATTTAGGAATTATAAATGTGATGTCATGCATGAAGTTTATCCTACCATTCCAAGGATTTAATCTCTCACCTCAGTGCCGCCGACGGGTAGGTCAAAGAGGTGACGATTAAATTGAGACAATCTCTCTCAACAATTAACTGAGAATCGGACATCTCCTATTTAATTGATGATTTCCTTCATTTTTTAGCCAAGATATTTCCAAAAATATCCTTGTGAGTGTGACATACTGTTTCAGATCTTAAAGGTAGACCCTGAGTATGCCGTCTTAGGGTCAGTCAGTGACCCGACGAGTATCCAAATGCCTATCCTTTCGGAGACCAAGCCTTGAATTTTGATAGTGGTGAAAGCCATCCTTAGGGGGGCGAAATCAAAGCGGCACAAGGCGTCACAATTCTCTCACGGTGCTCGTGTCAACAGTAGAGTCCGTGGGGTCGGTTGTTGTTGAATAGTGTGATTTCCTAACAGTTGTTACCTTCCCCGGTCCCACTGGTTATTTTGAAAAATAGGTAGTCTCATTAGGATTTTCAGAATTTCTTAATAGTCCGAAAACAATAAATCATGAACATTTGATCCACTAGTTCATCGGTTCCAAATACCATCTAACTAGTGTCACTATATTCACGATTTTCCAAATTCGTGGATTTATTAGAATTCCTTGTGTAGACACTACATAATTAAAATTCACCAAGAATTTTATATTCCAAATATATTAGGACTTATGAATTTCCCAATAATTCGAGAAACAATAAATAAGGAAATTTTAAGCTCTCACTAGTTTATCGGTTCCAAATACCGTCTAACTAGTGACACTATTCATGATTTTCCAATTTATCGATTATTTATAAATATCTTGTGTTACACAACTAACATTCACTAAAGAATTTTATTATCCTAACTTTGTCATCATAAAAATTTAGGATCTCAGAATTTTTCCAATAATCCGAAAACAATAAATCATGAAAAGCAATCACAAACTTATCAGTTCCAAATACCGTCTAGTTAGTGCCCTATATTTTCATGGTTTTCCAAATTTCGATAATCAAAATCCCATTTACGTAGCCACTACATAATTAAATCCCCGAAAGATTTACGATCGTAAAATCAAAATTTATCGAGTAATTTATTTTTATCATGTGAATTTTATATCCACATAAAATTCTGTTTGCTTAATTAACATGATTAATTACCAATATTAAGCTGAATTAATTACGTGTTCATACATGCCTAATTAATGCCAAAATTAATTATCTACATGTTTGCTTATGCTAGGAGTGAAATTCATGAATATGATGCATGGTATGACATGGTTATATCAAATAAATAATCATTCAAGAAAAAATAAATACGATAAAGTAAACCACTGAGATGGAACATTGGTACCCCGTATCTAATCTATCATAAATAAAAGATCCTAAACCCAATCCAATTGATTTACTAATTTTCTATAATAGAAAACAAAATCTGCAACTATATTTCTTAGCCCATCAGCTTTTTAACCAAAACGCCTTGTATCTGAACTGGTCTGACGCCTTGCCTCCTACCTGTAGTGTGTGTTTTCGAGTCCCAGATGCATCATTTTTATATCCAAAAGCTTCTAAATTTCGGCAAAAATTTGAATTAAAACACATGAAGGGGGGAATCAAACCCTTGATGTACCGATCTGATTCTTCACGTCCAACCATTGCACTGATGACTTACTTATTATTATTGACGAATGGAAACAGTAAAATAGCAGCAGCGATGAAACAGATCCACTTATAATAGTTCTAGGAAAATAAAAAAAATATAATACATAATTTTCTATACTCGGAAAAACGTGTTTACAACAGATCTAACGGGTAAAAGATACCAACCCCAATCCATCTCGTCAACCACGCATATATATAACGAATAAAAAGATGCAAATTTTATTATAATTCTACTATTATTACATAATTATGCAGTCAAAATCGCAAAATCGCTTTAACATGTCTCTGATACCGCATGCTGGATATACATAAACCCGAATCAGGATCCAAACGCAAGAAAAACCAGATCCGGAAAAATTTCCGGCTCGTGCAACTGTGAGGGGGTCCGCGCAACTACAGGAGTGTTTTTCCTTTTTTTCTTCCGATTTGATTCACAGCACTGATCGAGACGCTCGATCATGCACAATGAAAGCAATGAATTAAATCATTTATGATTTTACTACGATATGATTCACATATTTAATTAATATAAACTACAAGAAGGTTGAAGATTTACCCAACCGAAGAGAAGCCGTGATCTTCCGAGTTGTATCTTCAAGTGACGACTGTTGGACGTCGATGCCGCATTCGAACCACCTCGAATATGCTTCAAGAAAAACTCCAGTTTTTCTTCTCCCGATGGCTATGACGAGAAACTGATTTTTATCTCCTTTTATCTCCAAAAGTGGCGCAGGAGTTGATTGTCTATTATGTCAGGATGAACTCTCTTTATATAGGAAAATAACCGAGCAATTGAGAGTTATCCCTTTTTCACAAGACAATAATTTTTTTCCCAAAGAAAAATATATTTTCCATAAATAAGGAATAATCACCATAAATGAGATAATCTTCATTAAATGATAAAATCAATCTTATTTATCCATTAATTATTTAACAAATAAAAAATTAATTACACATGTGATATAATTCAAGAAAATTTCTTTCCCAATTTTCTACACATGTGGCGCCAATAATGTGCCATGGAATAATAGAAAACGTCTTTTCTATTTTACATATTATTTACCGAATAAATAATATTTCGCATATTCATTAAATAGATAAACTATTTAATTTTATCTCGATATTCCAAAATACGAGATTTCGCTCGCGTGTTAGGAGCCAACCTAGGGACCATGGGCCTATAACCAGTAGCTCGAATAAATCAAACAAACATTCATGAAACAAAACATTTCTATTCAACTTATTAATTCCGGAATTACGCCACCATAAATCCGAAACTTAACTCTATCGATTATAGATATAACTTATTCTCAAAGTGTCGACTCAATAAGTGTCCATTGATATAATCATTACATATAGTCTAACCCTCCATAGACTATCCGTAATGAAACGGAAATGTTTCCGTAAACCTTCTTCATTACATCTTATCCTTATTTACCATTAACCCACTAGTGATCAATTTGTTCATAACTAATAAGAAATCCCAGGATCGATCAATTTTTAGGATTAACAAATAAGAGGATTGTCTTTCTACTTCCTACTAGAGAGAATGGATCCCGTATCAGTGAGACGCATTCCCAGCTACTCATTCCCGATAGTGCCAACGTAAAAGTGATTCGGACCGCGCCTCTTAGCAATCCTTAACGAACACATCAAACCCTATCTTGATACAAGCAGGAGTCTGCAATCACTTCAGGATTAAGGTTAATCCATATATAATTATCTTGTGATTTACTAAGATTTTTCAATCACAAATTATATGAGAAATGCAGATCGGTCCAGTCCTATATGACTACATCATATATAAATGCCTCACATAGATAACCAATATCGACTGTCCGGATAAGAAGGTCACACCATGAAGTGTTATGGGCGCATTAATGGTGGTTTAATCAATAGACCCCATACTTTGATTAAGTTCACCACGGACTAACAGTTTAAGTGTATCAACATAAACTTAATCCTCGCATGTGACACACAGTAAGTTGTATGGCTAAATATGATATAACTTTGGGTTTTCAGTAGTGTATTACTGTTGGGAATAAAATTTAGTTTTGATGATGATTCATCTTATTCAAGAACATGTTTGTTTACACCCCATTGATCAAAGTGCTGAAACTAACTGTTATAATGGAAAGCTAAAAGATGTCTAGAACTGAATGTATAGGTTTTACTAGAGTCTGATAATTGTATAGGTTACATCAGACAAGCACTGTAATAGATAGAAGTGTCGTAGAACTGAAACTGGAAATTATTTAAGAAACTGGAAAACACTTAGATAACTGGAACTGAACTTATAACTGAAGATGTACACCCAAGAACTGAAGTTCACTCAGAACTGAAGAAGGTAAGTTCGCTGAGGGACACAGACTCGGTTGGCTTATCTATAATTGAAGGCTGAGGGAACAAACTAAGTATTTGAAGAACAGAGAGACACAGACTCAGTTATGGAAGATTGAAGAACTGAGGGTTCAATCTCAGTTATGAAGATTTTAAGCCGAGACTGTAAAGTTAGAATTCAGGTAAGTCTGTGATGGCCTAAACTGACTATATGAATCTTGCAGAAGACCTAAGTATCATAAGGACAATGATATCTTAGATGATCTTCATAAGGAATGGTGTAATCTGATTCAGTCACATTAAATCAGATAATTAGAGTACTGAAGTTTTGAAAAAGAGTAAAAACTCAGTTAATGCTCTAAGTCAGTTAAGTAAACTGAAAACTGACATACTCAGTATAAAACTGATCAGGAAACTCAGTTTTATAGTCAGTCATCCAACAAACTAAAAGTACAGTCGAACGTTGTAAAAGAAGCAACTATATTGGATGAAATACTGATAAGTCAGAACGGTCACTAAATATAGCCGTTACAAGATAGACGTTGATACAATTCGAATTCAAACGAAATGAACGTTGGACGTCACACTATAAATAGAGGACTTTGCACCAAGTATCAAAAACCAAGAATTAACAAGATTACAAGCATTTTTGTGCACAAGTCTCGTTCATTCGAATTACTATCATTATCTGCACTCAACAAGATCTTATCTAGAATTCTTCAAGTGTTCAAGCTACAACGATTTTATCCAGTTTTCTACACTTTGAAGAACCACAAGCAAGAATCAATTTATTGATTCTCAGCCCAACTTTGATTCTTAATCAAAGGCTTAGACTGTGAAGCAATCCGGTCAAGGAGTTGCCAAGGACTGTTGTGACATTTGCAGTCGGGTAGACTGTGTTTGTGGTGATAGCTGGTGAAGAGGAAACACAACCCTCTAAGGACCAGTGGTTCAAGCAGTTGAAGAGCAGCCATACAACCTGTTCTTTAGTTGTTTAGATAGTGACACTAGGGATTAGTCAAGGACTATCAATTAGGACTTTTTGTAATAGCGTATCTCAAGGAGTTCTAGTGGAATTTTCCTCCTACATCACAGGGGAAGAGTGGACTGACATGATTACACCACCTGGAAACACTATAATTCTTACTCTACTTACTTTACGCATTTATATTATGTTATTTATTTTACAAACTGACATTCACCAAAATTCAGTTTTGCATACACAGCTTTTTCTTATAGAATAACAAGATCCAGATAAAGGCTAAAATCTTTATCCGCTGCCAGTTGACTCCGTTTTGTATAAGTCAGTTTGACTTAAACTCAGCTTTGTCAGCTCAACTCCACACAAGTTAAAACTGAACTTTAACTGTTAATCAATCTATATAAGACTCAGTTCTCAGTTAGGTTTTTGGTGACAAGTTTATTCACCCCCCTCTAAACTTGTGTTAGCCTTTCCAAGGGACCAACAATTGCTATCAGAGCAGCGTTCTTTGACAATCTATTGCTGAAAAATCACCTGCTCTAATTATCTTCTCTAGTTGTTCTCCTGAAAAAGCTCAGTGTTTCAATTTCCAGCCTTTGCATAATCCAGTTTTTATTCACTCACACAATGGATAACATTCAGTATGCCAGACAAATGCTGATGTGTAACATGGACAAATTTGATGAATACAAGCGTCGTTTGCAGGCCTTTCTAGCAGCTTCTCATGATGAAATGATTGACTTACTCACTGATGGACCTATCCAGATCACCCACATGCAAACTATCGGTGAAAATCAAGTTAGAGTTCCCAAGCCTAAAGCTGAATGGACCAGTGATGATCGAAAGAGAAATAACCTGAACAATGTCGCCATGGATGTCATACTCAGAACTCTTGACAGCTACATGTACCTTAAGGTCAAGGATTGCACTACTGCAAAAGAAATGTGAGAGAAACTTCAGTTAGTTTACGAAGGAACTGACTCTATCAAAGAAAATAAGATCTCCGTCGCAAAACAGAAGTTTGAGAATTTCAAGATGAAGTCAGTTGAAAATATTGATCAGATGGAAACAAGATTCAGTGCTATCATGGATGAACTGGCTCTACTCATGATTGAGTACACCAAGAAAGAAATCAACACTAGAATCTTGAAGGCTTTACCAATGTGCTGGAAGATGAAGGTCACAGCAAAGGAAGAATCAAGAGGACTTGACATAGAAGACTCCTTCAAAATCTTCTCAGATCTTAAAGCTTATGAATTCAGTGAAGATTTCACCATGACAACAGCTCTAATCAAAGCCATGGAGGAACCCAAAACAACAGCTCTTGCAGCAGCAGCCTCAAATGATAACCAAAAAACCTCATCTAGCAATCTTCAGCAATTGGATGAGATGAGGAGCAGATGGCTCTAATGATGAACAGAATTTGAAGAATGAAGAGTGGACACCCAGTCACTCAGAAGTTCATCAAGAGGACTCCTGAAAAGAAGAAAGACGATGAATATCTTTGCTTCAACTGTAAGAATCCTAGACACTTCAAAGCTGACTGTCCAGATCTGACTGTTAAGAAGACTCAGCAACGAAGAACTGGCAGAAGAGCACTCTTAGCCAGAGATGAGTCAGACTATGAAGCTGGTACTGAAAGATTATCAGATGACACAGCTTTAATGGCTCATATGGAGAATCCAAATGAGGTATGTGAATCTAACTCTAAATATTCCTCAGCTCAGATTTCCATACAAAATGCATGTTCTTCGTCTGTTGACTCCAATCCAAAAAATCTGGAATTAGAGGAAATGCTTGACGAATTGATGAATCGGTTAGTAACTATTCAAGCTGGTTATAAATCAATTAAAGCTGAGATAGAAGTTCTAATTCTTGAAGTTGAAAGATTGAAGTCCGAACTAAATATGATGAAACTGACTAGAACTGATAAAGAAAAAAATCAGTATCAGCCTACTACATCAGCAGCAGCAACTGAATCTTTTGCTCAATCAAGTTCAACCACTGGATTCAAATCCGGAAAGCCTTATGGAGACAGAACTGGCTTAGGATTTGATACACAGGAATCTTCTAAAGAAGGAACTAGCAAAGCTGCTAAACCTGGTATCAAAACTGGTATTAAGTTTATAGCTGAGCAACTTCCACAAACTGAGAAAATTGCTGAACCAGTAAAGTCAGCCTCACATAAGACAACTCAGTTTTCTAAGAATACAACTGTACCTACCAACAAAGGTAAACCAAATGGTAGATCAGTTGTACCTCAAGGAAACAGAGATTGTAGATCAACTGCCAGATCTACAAAAACTGATCAAGTCAAGAACCAGAAAAATTATAATCAGAGTAAATCTAAGAATGCCAGTCATTCAAAGATTAACACATCCAGGGGGAAAGGCAGATTATACCCCACTGATGATGATTGGAATATTACTGAATCTACTATTAAAACTAATAAGAACAATCATTCTAGACAGAAAACTTATCACAAGTTTCAGTCCAAGACTCAACATAGAGCTTACCCCAGTTCTCAACATACGTTCCAGTACAAAGTCAGTCCAGACCTCAGTACAAAAGGAATGATAGTTATTATTCAATTTTTAATAATAGAAGACATTTTGGAAATCAGTCTAAACCAGAAGACCTGAGAAATCATATAAATGAGACACAATCTAGAAAAAGATAAAATGGAAATATGGCTTACATATATGAAAATAAGTGCAACAATTTCCAAAGAAGACCTTATGGAAATATACCCAGAGTTGTACTGAAAACTGGCCATTATGGACCCAAACAGAGTTGGGTACCTAAAGCATTTTAATTTGTTTTGCAGGATATTTGGTACTTTGACAGTGGATGCTCTAGACACATGACAAAGAGCAATGACTGTCTCACTGATTTTGTAGCTAAAGATGGACCAAGAGTAAATTTTGGAAGTAAAGATAAACCTGGTTACACAAAAGGTTATGAAAACTTAATCAAAAATGGACTCACAATCAAGAATGTATCTTACGTGGAAGGACTTCACTACAATCTACTCAGCACAAGTCAATTCTGTGACATGGGATACAAAGTTACCATTGATAAGGAATATTGCATTGTCGTCAGCGAAACATCTTTCCAAGTAGTTCTTGCTGGAAGAAGAGAAGAGAATATGTATGTTGTAGATTGGTCTACAGCAGTTTCAAAAACTTGTTTGATCGTGCATACCAAGTCAGAACTCAGTTGGCTGTGGCACAAGAAATTGAGTCACCTAAATTTTGATGATATCAACCTGTTAGTCAAAATGAACTTAGTAATTAGACTACCAGAGATGACATACAAGAAAGACAACATGTGTATGCATGTCAATAAGGAAAACAAACAAAAGCATGTTTCAAAACTAAGTCTCAGCATTCAACAAACAGAGTTTTAGAACTAATGCATATGGACTTATTTGGACCAGTTATAGTGTTAGTGGAAAGAAATACACATTGGTGATGGTTGATGATTTTTCTAGATACACTTGGGTTATTTTCATGACCAAGAAAAGTGAAACTAAGCAACAAATAACAGAACTTCTCAAGAGACTCCAAAATCAGAAGAGTATTACAGTAGTCAAGATCAGATCAGGTAAAGGAATAGAATTTCTCAACAACATAATCATTGAATTGTGGAGAGAACGGAGTTCTACACCAGCTTGCAGCTACAGCAACACCTAAATAGAATGGAGTAGCTGAAAGGAGGAATAGAACACTCAAAGAAGCTGGAAGGACAATGATCTGTGAATCTAAATTGCCAGAAAGATATTGGGCAGAAGCTGTAAATACAGCTTGTTATACTCAGAATCGAGCTTTCATGAATAAGAGACATGAAAAGACACCTTATGAGATTTAGAATGGAAGAAAACCAAATGTCTCATACTTTCATGCCTTTGGAAGAAAATGTTTTGTTCACAATAATGGCAAAGATCAGCTCAAAGTTTTTCAGCCCAAAGCTGATAAAGGAATATTTCTGGCATACTCAAGTGTCAGTAAAGCTTTTAGAGTATTAAACAAACGGACACTCAAGCATGAAGAATTTATACATGTGATTTTTGATGAACCAAAGTTTACTGGAGACACAATTGAAGACAAGGAAGAACCAGTTTGTCAGCCTCAGTCAGATAAGACTCTAGAACCAGTTTTCATTGACATTGGAAGATTAAATATCTCAAATTCTTCAGATCAGGATCAACCTCAGTTACCAGTAACGGAACCAAAAACTGGATAGCAACAAGAAGAAACTGATCCAGTTGAAATTGACCAAAATCAAGAAGAACCAGTTAAACAAAATGAAGACCCGTTGATGCAACCACCAGTACATCAATGGATGAGAAATCACCCTGAAGAACAAGTGTTAGGTGACTTTCAAGCTGGAGTTCATACAAGACACCAATTAGATGCTATGATAGCATGCTTTTTGTCTCAGTCTGAACCCAAAGAGATTGAAGAAGCCTTAAAAGATCCAGATTGGATTTTGGCTATGCAAGAAGAACTCAATGAATTTGAGAGAAATCAAGTTTAAGTTGACAAGCCAGATCATGTCAACATAATTGGAACTAAATGGGTTTTCAGAAATAAGCTTGATGAAGATCGGAATATTATCAGAAACAAAGCCAGACTTGTAGCAAAAGGTTACTCACAAGCTGAAGGGATAGACATTGATGAAACTTATGCCCCAGTTGCAAGGTTGGAGGCAATCAGACTATTTCTTGCCTTTGCAGCTCACAAGAAATTCAAAGTGTACCAGATGGATGTTAAAAGTGCATTTTTGAATAGGATACTTGAAGAAGAAGTCTACGTTAAGCAACCCCGATGATTTTAAAATTAAAGATCAAGCTGATAAAGTCTTTAAACCGAGAAAAGCTTTTTATGGACTCAAACAAGCACCAAGAGCTTGGTATGAAACTCTATCTCGGTTTACGGTGGATAATGGTTTTACAAAAGGAACTATTGATAAAACCTTATTCAGAATGAAAGTTGAAGAAAGTACTCTCCTAGTTCAAATCTATGTAGATGACATCATTTTTGGATCAGAAAATGAGCAACTCTGTGAGAAATTTGCAAGTTTAATGAAGAGCAAATTTCAGATGGGTATGATGGGAGAACTAAGTTACTTTCTCGGTTTACAAGTAAAATAGATGGACAATGGGATTTTCATTCACCAAACCAAGTATACAAGGGAATTGATCAAGAAGTTTGGAATGGAAAAATCAGCTGGCATTGCTACACCAATTGGAACCAACATCAGATTAGATGAAGATAAAGATGGCAAGGATGTGGATCAAACTCTCTACAGAAGAATGATTGGAAGTCTACTTTATCTAACAGCAAGTAGACCAGATATATCCTTTACTATTGGTGTATGTGCGATTTCAAACTAGACCTAAAGAAATCCATCTTACTGTCGTCAAAAGAACCTTGAAGTATTTAAAAGATACAAAAGGAGTTGGGATATGCTATTCAAAAGAAGGAGAATTCAAACTGATATCCTACTCAGACTCGGACTATGTAGGATGCAAAGTGGATAGAAAAAGTACTTCAGGCACATGTCGGTTATTGGGAAATAGACTTGTGTCATGGTTCAGCAAGAAGCAAAACTCTATTTCGACTTCAACAGCTGAAGCTGAGTATATAGCAGCTGGAAGCTGTTGTGCTCAAGTTTTATGGATCATGCAACAATTAAGAGATTATGGAATAGAAGAGGGAATGATTCCTATAATGTGTGATAATACAAGTGCAATAGCTATAATCGACAATCTAGTTTTGCACTCAAGGATGAAACACATTGATGTGAGACATCACTTCATAAGGGATCATGTGGAAAAGAAGGATGTCACAGTTCTCTATGTCCCGATCAAGATCGGTTGGTGACATTTTCACCAAACCTTTGGACAAAGAGAGATTTGCCAAACCGAGAACTGAATTGGGTATAATCAAAGTCGGTTAAGTCGGTTTAAGCCTAGAGATTCGTCAAGGGGATTTATCTTTGTTATGCTAGGTGCGCTCACTTAACAGACCAGTCATTGACATCAACAATCTCAAACTGACTAACTGAAACTGAAGAATTGACGGAACTGAACTTTCTAGAACTGACCTCATGCATCAGTTTACCCAGTGAAGAAAGTCAAATGGTTGAAAGGATAAAACCGACAGCGGTTATATCGCATTTAATTACCGCCGTTTATGTCAGAACTTGCGTGTACACCCCCACTTTTGTCAGAACAGTACATGTATCGGTTACACAAACCATCATGAAATTTGAAAAGTTGGTACAAAATCTTCAGAATATCGTGTATCAGTCCATGAACCGTTAGTACACCCACTATATATCCAACCCCTTGCACATCTTTACTCACCAAAAAGAAAAATTCGAACTTTGTCTCTCACAAAAATCAAAATTTTATCTTTCTCAAAATCATTTCGTTTTTAGAAAAATTCGTAATGGCGGCCTCCAAGAAATCACAAGAAGAAAAGCTCATTTCTGAATTGGATACTCTATCTTTTGAAGAGTATGAAGCACTCTGCAACAACACCCTGTTAGCAAGCCTTATGTGTGAGAAGATACAACATCGGCCAGGATTAAGAGATATCCTGGAAGTGAAATTCAATGATGATAGTGATGTAGAAGGGATCTTACAGTTCTGGGAAAACATGAGAGTAGTAAGGAAATCCCTAATTACAAAAGTTCTAGGAGAAAGGATTATTTTCAATAAAGAAGTCATCAAGATGCTATTCGATTTCAAGGAACCACTTGTGAAATCAATAGATTTGAGTTGTTTACCATTCAAAAGAGACACATTTCTCAGACAAATTTCTTTGACAAAAGAACCAGCAGCTATTGACTCACATGTCAACGACCTCAAACCGGAGTTTGGCCTCCTCAGCAAATGGCTCTGCAGGCATGTCATTGGTAGATACAAAGGACTTGCCAGATTATCTGAAGACAGCATTTACCTAATGAACGTCATCTGGGATGAACTTGAGTTCAATTGGGTAGGTTATGTGTTTAATTAGATAAAACAACAACAATTAGCTGAATTGGAAAGTGTTTGAAGAGCTCAAGCTGAAGGAAGAGAACCTGTTGACAGACTTCGACTGAAAAAGACACTCAGTGGAGTTATTCAACATTATTTAGAAAGACTCAAGGAAGGGAATGCAGCAGAACAAAATGCTAGTGCATCTACAAAGAGAATGGATACATCCACAGGAGATGTAACTATAGTTCATTCTAGGAAAGAAATCTCCAAGACTTCCCAACCTGAAGCCAAGAAGAAAACTGTGTCTCAGCAAATAGTTGAACACAAAGGAATCAAACGCAAAGCTGACTTAGAGAAAGTTAAGTCAGTTGGAAAATGTTTGTTCCCAGGCACCTCAAGTCAGTCAGCACCAACTGAGGGAACAACAACTGACAACTGAAGACACCAGGAAGGTCAATATAGCAACTGAAATTGTTTCTCAGCTACAACAGAAGATCACAGAGAAACAAATTTCCGTTATGCATGCTGAAAAGGAGCAACAGCAATTTCAGCAACAACCAACACAGCAATCAGCTCATATTTTTGAAGCTGAAAGAATCATCTGGCTGATGAAAATGAAGCTCAAGACCGAAGACTGTCGTGAAGCTACTCTACCAAGTGAAGAAAAGTTTTTATTGGAGAAACTTGAAGTCAGGGACCTATATGCTCTATTTCCTATGGAAGAGTTTCTCAACAACTGTTTCAGAAGATTCACTGAGTTAGCTCAACGAAAATCAGCCACATCATCAATATTGGATACTCGAAAGAAGAAGCATGATGACAAAGATGATGAATCAAAGAAGGAAGCTGATAAGATTACAGATTTGCAAACAGATACTCAACCTCAAAATCAAACTACGCAAACTGTTAATCAGCAAGAAGAATTTCTAGTTGGAAACCAAACAACTGACGATCAGCAAACATATGGAAAAATTGATGATCAGCAACTAGTGGTAATCACGGATGATACTCAGCCGGAAATCCAACAAGATGAAGAAACAGATCCATCTAAAATTTTGACAAAAGAAGAATTGAGCAAAGTACATGAAAATCTGAAGATTATGCTCAACCAAAAGGAAGAATTCAATGGCCTTTTGTCAAGTATTTCTGGATATTTGGAATATCGGAAGAAGACGGACGTCTCAGTCCACACCAAGTTGGATATTATTCAGAAATCAAGTTCTAGCTCAGCCACAGAAATTCTCAGTCTAAAAGAAACCCTTGAACTCACAACCACAGTAGACAGAGAAACACATGCTCAAGCAGAATGGCATTTAAATCAACGTATCTATGGTTTAGAAACTCAGCTGAAAGAAGTACTCACTTCTCAAAAGAATATCTCAGCTAACCAATTAGCAACCCATCAGTTAGTAAATCAATTGTAAGATGCCAAAAATGGGGTAGCTGAAGAAGAAAAGCTGAGATTACTTGATGAAAAGCTGAAGCTGGAAGAGGAACTGAAGAAATACAAATCAGCAGATCCTTATGTGAAGATAAAAGAACTATCTGAAGAGAAGCTAATTGAAAAATATAGTCAACCTGGAGAAAGGAGAGCTACTCTTACAAAGGATTTGTGGATGAAGTTTGTCAAAGATCATAGCAATGTCAAACTCAAGTACAAAGACAAAACTTATGAAGAATCTCTTGTTTACTTCTTATCTAATCAGTATCATAATCAGAAGATGGCACAGTACAAGAAGTTCAAGAATAATGAAGAGAAATTGCAGATCAGAGACAAGACTGAACATGAAAGCTGATGGAGCAAAATTTGAAAATTATTATAAGGATGAATCAGCATTGCCAAATCTAGTTTTGTGGAGGAAGTGGAAACTTACAAGTCAAGTAGACTATCTCAGAACTTTCTCCAAGGAAGACACAAAGCTAGAACATACTTTTTTACTTCATGATAAAGAGAAGAAATTTATCAAAGTTACACAAAGAAATGATTAGATTCTATTTCAGTTTTATCAACTGTGTAACTATTCTAGTTTTTGCACAATTCTTAATGAAATCCAGTTTCCAGTTTTACATTGTTTTTACATTGTATTTATCTTTAAGCTTTTCTTTTAAGGAGGGTTTTGGCATCATAAAAAATGGGGAAATTGTTGGGAATAAAATTTTCTTTTGATGATGATTCATCTTATTCAAGAACATGTTTGTGTACACCCTATTGATGAAGTGCTGAAACTAACTGTTATAGTGGAAAGCTAAAAGATGTCTAGAACTGAATGTATAGGTTTTACTAGAGTCTGATAATTGTATAGGTTACATCAAACAAGCACTGTAATAGATAGAAGTGTCATAGAACTGAAACTGGAAATCATCTAAGAAACTGGAAAACACTCAGATAACTGGAACTGAACTTAGGACTGAAGATGTACACCCAAGAACTGAAGTTCACTCAGAACTGAAGAAGGTAAGTTCGCTGAGGGACACAGACTCGGTTGGCTTATCTAAAACTGAGGTCTGAGGGAACAAACTTAGTATTTGATGAACTGAGGGACACAGATTCAGTTAAGGAAGATTGAAGAACTGAGGGTTCAAACTCAGTTATGAAGATTTTAAGCCGAGACTGTAAAGTTAGAATTCAGGTAAGTCTGTGATAGCCTGAACTGACTTTATGAATCTTATAGAAGACCTAAGATCATAAGGACAATGATATCTTAGATGATCATTATAAGGAATGGTGTAATCTGATTCAGTACCATAAAATCAGATAATTAGAGTACTGAAGTTTTGAAAAAGAGTAAAAACTCAGCTAATGCTCAAAGTCAGTTAAGTAAACTGAAAACTGACATACTCAGTATAAAATTGATCAGGAAACTCAGTTTTATAGTCAGTCATCCAACAAACTAAAAGTACATTCGAACGTTGTAAAGTAAGCTACTTTATTGGATGAAATACTGACAAGTTACAACGGTCACTAAATATAGCCATTACAAGATAGACGTTGATACAATTTGAATTCAAACGAAATGAACGTTGGACATCACACTATAAGTAGAGGACTATGCACCAAGGATCAAAAACCAAGAATTAACAAAATTACAAGCATTTTTGTGCACATGTCTCATTCATTCGAATTACTATCATTATCTGCGCTCAACAAGATCTTATCTAGAATTCTTCAAGTGTTCAAGATACATCGATCTTATCCAGATTTCTACACTTTGAAGAACCACAAGCGAGAATCAATCTCAGCCCAACTTTGATTCTTAATCAAAGGCTTAGACTGTGAACCAATCCGGTCAAGGATTTTCCAAGGACAGTTGTGACATTTGCAGTCGGGTAGACTGTGTTTGTGGTGGTAGCTGGTGAAGAGGCAACACAACCCTCTAAGGACCAGTGATTCAAGCAGTTGAAGAGCAGCCATACAACCTGTTCTTTAGTTGTTTAGATAGTGACACTAGGGATTAGTCAAGGACTATCGGTTAGGACTTTTTGTAACAGCGTATCTCAAGGAGTTCTAGTGGAATTTTCCACCTACATCACATGGGAAGAGAGGACAGACAGGATTACACCACCTGGAACCACTATAATTCTTGCTCTATTTACTTTACGCATTTACATTCTGTTATTTATTTTACAGCATTTATTATTGTTTATACAGCATACTGAAACTGATGGTTATAAGCATACACAGTTCACAAACTGACATTCACCAGAATTCACTTTTGCATACACAGCTTTTTCTTATAGAATAACAAGATCCAGATAAAGGCTAAAATCTTTATCCGCTGTCGGTTGACTCAGTTTTGTATAAGTCAGTTTGACTTAAACTCAGATTTGTCAGCTCAACTCCACATAAGTTAAAACTAAACATTAACTGTTAATCAATCTATATAAGACTCAGTTCTCATTTAGGTTTTTGGTGACACGTTTATTGACCCCCTCTAAACTTGTGTTAGCCTTTCCAAGGGACCAACAATTACTTATGAGCATGAAGCAAATAATAAGATGAGAATAAATTTGTCATTTATTAATTATAAAAACAATTACATAAATTATCTTTGGGCACTACTTCCAACAATGCGCACACACAAAATAATATTGAATGCAGAATATAAAAGCAGAATTGAAAAGAACCCAAAGCCGTATAGAGGTTTTGGGTGGTGTAATCCCCTAATCCGCTCTTCACATGTGATGATTGGAATTCACTATTGTATGTACACAAATATAACAGATGGCAATCTTTCACAATAGTTGCTTCACTATCTTGAGTTATCACTCCCTGGTAATACACAGTTTCTTCAATGACCCGACTACACTACTGTTCATTCAGATTCTTCCTTCAACGACTATCACATGCAATTCCTTCACGGATGATTCTGTTTCAATTGCTTCAGTCATTGGAAGCAACAAATGATTCTTCTCTGATTGAAGATCTCTGAAAGAGATTTAGGATGTGAATCATGGTTTCACAAAATGACCAAGATTAGACTTGAATGGAAACGATTAAGTCCTAGGGATTTTCTGAATCTTGGTTTCTAGTTAAAGCTTGAAGATCAATATCATTTTTGAAGACTTTTGGACAGAGCTTTGAGAACATAGAGAATTCGTACTACCCTTCTGATGAAGCGTTCTATTTATGGCCTTAATCCCATGGATTTGAAAATTTTGTACGTTGGCTATGATCCTTAGTAATTGATTCCTTGATTTTCTCATGTTTTTTATGTTCGTGAATCTTGATTCTAATTTTAATCCCAATGTCTATCTTGATTTTCGCACTTGATTTCCTCTTGTATTTAATCCTTGATTGAATTCTTATTTCATAATATGTTGAAGTCAGAAAACGCGCTTTTCTGACAGTTGGCTGACTTATTTTCCGTGGACTCTTTAGTCGGCAGATCTTTCTGATCTGAATTTACTTAGCCGATTAGACTCATATTTCTCTGACCCTTATTGAATGTGAGGTCAGAGTACACCACTTTATAAAAAAAAAAAAAACATCGCATATCCGTTTACTTTGGTTTACACAAGGTCATCACAGACTTCCTTGGATGTAAGCCAGTCCATCGGTCTCTTTCAGTGAGTCTGGATCATCAGCCTTGATACTCAGCTGATTCCCAGTCTTCATTTCACTGAGCTGGCCTACAAGACTACGGATTACATTGCTTGGTCTGATGAACGTATATAGAATAACACCTCCAGCAAAACCTATACATGAATCAGTCTATACCTATTTAAGGCTAACTATAACAGCTGGCTAGGCCATCATCAAAACTAATAAAAGGAACCTAACAATTTCTGTCTTTTGGATGATGCTAAAATCATCATTAGCCTGAATATAAGTAAAATAGATAATTGAAAATGAGAAGGGAAATCGGACTTATTTTATCCATTTTTCAAAGCTAAATTCAAAAAGTTATTACAACTACATTTCTCCATTTTTCAACATCTCCTTATATCTTTTGAATTTCCTAGTCTGAATTCCTTGTACATCTTTAAAATTAATTTCCAGAAACTCCCACATCCAATATTCCAGTGCAGTCCCGTAAGATATGCCTTTGAATACATTCTTGTCCACCAGCTGATTGAAGTCAGGTAAGGTTTCCATTGCTGTTGGTTCTCAAAAAATAGTCCAATAACCTCACTGTAGTTATCTCTATATGAGAGTCAGTCTTTCTCAGCTCCTTGAATATCTGCCTTTGTCCCTCATCTATCATTTATTAGAAATCCCTGAAGCTCTCTTTTATTCTGACAAGTTATATCTGTTCCTCAGAAGTCAGATCTCCTGGTTGACTTGCTAATCTGGGGGGCTTCAGCTGGCTTTTCGGATGAGGGCTTGTCAGTTATTCTAGGCTACTTAGTTCTGCAGTTGAGCTTCTCTGCTCAGGTCTACTGGTTGACATGGGTTCCCCCTAAACTGATGCATTCCTTCTTGCCTTTTCTTTGCTGTACTGCTTCAGCTCCTTCTAATATTTGTTCATATCCTAATGGAGACTCACATCATGCATGAATACCTAGTCAGGCCATAGTTCATCTTGATTCCTCCCTGGGTAAAATGTATGCTAGTTTATCAGCAACTCCCTTACTTTCATTTTTTTATCTCCTCATGTCTTTCTTTTAGTCGAGATGATGATCTTCTTCTTTGATCTTCAGCTATCTACTGTCCACTTCCTAAAATTCTGCGCTGATCAAAAGAGCTGTTTTGTGCTGCCCTTGACTATGATGTCAGTTCTCCTTTTGGTCAGCGAGCTGGATCTATGCTATTGATAGCTCCTTTGCGGTGACTAGACTGTCCATCTCTATCATCATGCGTCATTTTATGATGATCTTGAGCATTCTTGCACCTCTGCTCCTGAGTTCTCTTCAAACTTGCCTCAGCTACTGCCCGGTTTCTGATTTCTTTCTCTATTTTCCGGATTCTCTCTTCTCCAGTCAGCTTTGGCACAAACTTTCTTAGATTGCTGATTTGTAGGCTTATCAGCTCTCTCTTCCCCATTTTTGGCATCATCAATAGGGCGTTCCAAGAGAATGCTATTGGTTGCCTCATGTCTGGATCAGGTTGTCCAACTTGGACTGTATGGAAGTCAATTTTCCATCATGCTCTCCCAGCTTAAAGTTAATGCAATCTAACTTTCCTCCTATTACACCAACCAATGCAACCAGCTCATCATTTACATGCTTCTTCATGCTGATCTTCTTGGTGTTGGCGTTATTTTTCAGTTGCTCGAGCAAGTTAGCGTAGGAATCAAATCTCTGCTTGATATCCTTCTGAAGGTTCTTGATTACATCATTCTGTATACGGAGATACTCTGAGACTGCCTCAAATTTAGTCTTAACTTTACTGACTTCATCTTTAAGCAAAGTGGCCATACTCTGTAGTGCATCGCTTTCTTTTCTAGCTCATATATCAAGCGATCTATGCCTTCTTGAAACTTCTCATTTGCCCCTAAACAAGAAACTGCTCATATGGTACTATTTTGAGTGTGCCAGATGTTCCCGGGGAAAATGTGTCTACTGGTGGTGCCCCAATAGACTGAACTGGTACCTCTTGATGCATCGGAGGTGGTACTAGTTGTGTTTGCACATCATTGGTTTCCTTAGAATCTCTTGTTTGCTAAGACCTCCTCTTCACCTTGTTTGGTAGTGGAATCCTCCACTACTTCTTCAACCATAACTGTATTTGATATTTCCAGTATGGGACTGTCACCATTTACCATTGCTCTGTGCTGGGGATCTCTTTTCCTGGTGCAGTATCAGTCTCTTGAGCTGCTACAGTTTCCTCCTGGTGAACCATTTCAGAATCCTATGCTGGTGCATGATTGGTTCCTTCTACTGCTCCAGGTGCACTGGTCTCAGCTGATTGATTTGGAATCTTCTCAGCTAGTGTTGGTGCAGTGTCATGAGTTGTCTCAGTGAATTCAGCCGGTTCCTACTATTGATTTGATTCCATAGTTGGAGTCACAGATTCCTCTTCCATTGGCGCATATGACTTTGCTGTTGTATATAATTGAGCAGCTTCAAACAAGGTTAAGCCATATTCATTAAAGTCATATGCTCTGGTGGTGATGAGTTTGATCCATCACCATTTCCACCATCATTGCCATCATTTCCCTGATTATCATAAGGACGATTATCATTTCCACTGTTGGTCCCAGAGAAGGGTAAAAGTTATAGTCAAAGGAGGGGAAGTAAATGACTATACTGGAGTTTCAAATACTTTTCTCTGTTAAAAGCTTTTGGGCAGCAGATAAGGCCCTTCTTAAAAGTTGTTTCAAAGTATGTTAGGCACACACAGAGTATGAATAAAATGCAGTAAGTAAATGTTGTAAAGTAAAGTGCTGTAAAGTAAATGAACACAAAGGTTTATAGTGGTTCAGAGTGGTGTAATCCTTTAATCCACTCTTCTCCGGTGATGATTGGAGGAATTCACTATTGACTTTCTCCAATACAATAGTGTGATTGTCCTTGGCTACACAAGCTTCACAATCTCCCAGACTATCACTCCCTGGCTACAAAAGCTTCAGTGACCCAGTCTTCAGCACTGCTTCTTGCGAACAAATCCTTCAGCAGCTATCACAAAAATAACACAACTCCTTCTCGTACTTCTCTGATTCAGTTGCTTGAGATGAATGTGAATTTGGGAAATTCGTTAAACTTGATCAGGATCAGACTTGAATGATTTTGAATGAGTCCTTGATAATTCTGAACTTGATTCTGGATTGAGCAAAGAAAGTTCGAATGAAGGCTAGAGATTTTTGCAGAGTTTTGGTACTTTGTGTTCTTAATTCAATCGTTGTTATTTTTCTCTGACAATGCCTTCTATTTATAGCCTTGATAATCCTGTCCGTTGGCTATTTAATGTGGGGAATAATCCTTGATATAAATATTGATTCCAACTGATTTTATTCTCCTTGAATTCAGTGATCCGGATTTTCTACAAACGTCCATCATAAAATCCGTCCTTGATTGATTCTGTATTAATTGCTTGATTCTGCATTAAATCCATGCTATGATTAAATTGCAGATGGAATACTTTACTTTGCTGTTTAAGCTATAGCTTGACTGGCTTAGTGAATCTTCTGATGTTGAGATTTTCTTCATTGATTATTCTAGTCAGCCGAGAGAGCTGTTACTTCGCCGTTTCCATTCTTTCCTTGTTTTTCCAAGAGTACTTGTACTTCACAAATACTTGATTTGTGTGAGACCAGTGTACACCATATTTAAACAATATATTTCATCACTTGTAGTACAACTTAGACTTATCCAAGGTCATCACAAACTTCCATGGTTATAAGTCAGTCCATATGTCTTCATTCTTCTCTGCTGGTACTAGGTTGTCTTCACTTTACCGATATTCAGTTTTACTTAGCCACCCTACCAACTAATACAATACTTGTCTGACTGAACTTATACAAAATGTCAGACTCTAAGTAAAGACTTATGCAGAGATTTCTAACTTATTCCAGGCTTGCTATAACAGCTAGTATGGCTATCATCAAAACAAATAAAATGTTCCTAACAATTTCCCCCTTTTTGATGATGCCAAAACCCTCATAAGCCTGAACATAAGTATGCAAAAATACAAGTAATAAACAGAATAAAACTCAAAAAAATTATTCATCCATGAAGAGCATTAAGAAAGTTCAAGACAAAAACACATTACAACTACATTTTGCATATTCCTTGTACCTTTTGAACTTTGTATTGTGTGTCCCTTCAATCAAATTCTAGTTAACCTCTAGAAACTTCCACTTCCAATATTCTAAGGCAGTTTTGTCAGAGATGCCTAAGAACACTTTCTTGTTGATAAGTCCATAGAAGTCAGGCAGAGTCTCATGTGCCTGTGGTTCTCCAAAGTGCTTCTCCAATCTTCGTTTGCTTCAGCAATGTGTGGATCGGCAAACTTCAGATCTTTATACATCACCCATTTTTGTGGAGGGTCTAGTCTCCCCATGGGACTGAAAAATTTCACCTTGTTGTTAAAATCATCCTGTTGTTCACCTGATAACTCTTCTGGTCCCTTTGCAGTAAGGCGTACAGACTGATTTGCTCTACTGGTTGAGCCAGATGCTCTTTCTCTAGATTTTTACTTGAGAGATGGATATTCTCTCTTGACATCATTGTACATTTTTGCCATGTCAACTCTCAAGTCATCATCATGAACAATGAGCCAATCTTTCCATGCTTCATCTTGTGACTTGTTTGGGTATATAGTATCTTGAGTTCTGAAAAACTCTTTCACATTTTCCATCACTGCTGCTTCATACTCTTCCCTGTTTCCGAAAGTAGTGAATGTTCTATTCTGATCATTATATCTCCCAACAGCATGCCTTTGTCCACTACTACTGCCTCTACTGCTTCTGGATCGATGTTGACTTGTAGAGCTTCTTTGCTGGTTGTGTCCAGGCCTGCAGGGCTCATTTTTGTTTCTTTCTCTTTCTTCCAGAGCTTTTCTTTGTTGATTTTCAGCCTCAGCTCTAATTTTCAACTCTCTATCTCTTTCTCTTAGGTGATCTTCTGTAAAATGTAGGGGTCTGACTGTTGATCCTTTAGGCTTATCACTTCTTTCCCCTTTTTTGGCAGCATCATCCTACTGTTATAATAGAATGCTATTTGTAGTTTCAGCAGTATTGATCAGATCATCCAATTTGTATTCAATGGATGTGAACTTCTTGTCATGATCTGTCAGTCTTTTGGCCATCTCTCCCATCTTGGTGCCAAAAGCCCCTGCCTTAGCCTCGTTTTCCAAAGACACATGTCTCCTTAAGCTAGAAAAGTTTTTGTTAGGGTAATGTTCATTTGGCGGATCAAGTCATTTTGGCATTGTACAACAATGTTTTGAGCATCTATGTACTTAGCAACTGCATGAAATCGTCTCTCTATTGATTGACTTTCACTTTTGAAAGTTGCAGACATTGTCCGGAGATACAGTGCCTGTTGCTCAAGTTCATCAATCAGAGAGTCCACTGCTTTTTGAAATTTTTGATCTAAAACGGTGCTGTGTTTCCCTAGGTGGACTTGTGTTGGTTGAGTGATTCTTGGGGGGACTTGTTCATGTTCCTTTGAATTCACTGTAGGCTGAGTGACATCAGCATCACCTGCTACATCTTCAAGTACTTGAGTGGTTGAGATTTCAAGTGCAGCAACTGCACTTGTTCCCCCTTGCTGCCTGCCGGTAGTTGACTTTGCTGGAACTGCAGCAGCTGATCCAGTGTCTAATACTGCTGGTGGATCAGCTATGGTGTCAACAGATAAGTGTTGTTCAAGTGGAGTTTGCTCAGGGATACCCTCAACTGCTTTAGTCTGCTGGTAATCTTTATGTGTGCTGATGGTGGTGCCTTAGCCATTCTTTTAGTTTGAAAAAAGTCATGCAGAGTGATATCATCACCAATTGCATCCGCTGCTTGTTCATGTTCACCATCTGCTGAGAGTGATCACTTGCACCTTGTGTTTTTCCATCATCTTTATCATCATCATGATCAGATTGATCAGAGTTTCTGCCTTCTTCATCAGATGACTGATGTAGTTTAGCCTTGCCATTTCTATCATATCCCAAAGAGGTGTCTCATCAAGCACAACTACAAGGGTTGTGATGCCAAGAAAACCAAAGAACCATGCCTCTTCTTCAAACATATGCTCAGAATTGTGAAGTTGAAGTCCGGAATCTCCCTGCTTCCAGTTTAGATATTCTGCAATTCTATCATCAATATATCTTTTAGGAACATGTGTTGGTTCTTCAAGAGCTTCTTCTTCTTGTTCCTACCATTATCATTTTCTTCCTCTTCCTTTTCCTCTTGTTGTTCTTCTTCCTCATCGACTAACTGTCCAAAATATTCTTTGTCCAAGTTTCGTTGAACCTTTTGCTTTTTCCTTTGACCAGAGGTGTTTATGCTAGGTTGCTTTCGCTTTCCTCCACCAGCTGCCTTTGGTTGTTTAATATAGGTAAAAATGACTTTGGAGTCATGTAACCTGTGAGATGCCACAATAGGAACATTGAGACATTTCATCAGATAGTGAAGTTTGATACCATAGATCCCCATTTTCTTCTTTCCTGCTGCTATTCCTTTCTCAGCGGCAGAGCTCTCTCTTTGAATCTATTCCTTGATGCGTCTGAAGACGTACGTTGCCCAATTAAACTTCAAGCCATTGTAAATAATGCCTATAAGTCGCATTTTAGCCTGTGTCATGACATTCATGGCTCATAGCTTTCCCTCAAGATTCTTCCCAATTAGAGCACTAAACTCATTGAAGGGCTTCTTATGGCAGATCTAAGACAGTTGAACTTTTTAGCTCTTGGGGTAGCTGCTTTAGCAATCTCCAACCAAAATTTATCCATGTCTTGTGGGACGAGTACCACTTTTGCGTATCCTTCATTTGAGAGTTCAAGGTGTTGGTGAATTACCTTTGCCGTTATCACCACTTCTGTACGGTTCATAGATGAAACTATCTTGTATTCTCCTTCATCTCCTTTAAGGAGACCTAGGACATATTTGGCAGTTTTCAAAAAGGATATAAGACTTTCATAACAAATGCCATTGATTGGAGGGTTAAGGAAGGTCGTCAGCCCTAGATTGATGCAGCCATCTGCCAATCTTTTTGCTTGCTCGTTATCTTCACATAGTCTCTATTAGTGTATAGATTAGAAAAATGATCCTATGGCAATCAAATTTTCATATTGATTTCTAGATTGGGTTTTTGAGGAGGATGAAGCCATTGCCTTAGAGCTTTTGAAAGTAGGGAAGCTTCAAACTTTTGAGAAAATAGGGTTTGGAAAATCAAAGGCGTAAAGATTTGTGAAAACACTGAAGTGTTGTTTATATAGGTGGAAATTAGTGTGAACGTGGTGAATATGGAGGGATTTTGTGGCATGATATTATGTATATAAATCATGGTTTTTAAGTGTAGTGGGGGAGAGGATTGAGGTAAGTAATGATCAATCCCGGGAATCGATGTGTTGCCGTCATTCCTTCTATTCAAAAAATAATTTCCACGAATAAAATATAATCCACGTGGGTAATCTTCCATAATAAATATAGGAATCCTCATATCTTCCACATGTGTGAATATACTATTCATTTCACACTTCATTTCACCATTCATTTCACCATTCCTTCACTGGTGGAGTAACTAGTATGTTGTTTCCTCTGCCGGTCTTTCTCCGGGCTGCTTCATCACCTAACAATCGGTGAAGTGAACTTCGCTGGTACCAGTGCCTTACCTGCCAAGTGAGCGCACCCAAAATGGCAAAGTTTCAGTCAGCTGGTGAAGTCACTCTGCTCATTACTCTAGTTAGCCGCTCTTGTAACTTAGTCAATTTCAATCATGCCCAACTCAGTTCTCAACTTACAAAATCTTTCATGACTGAGTGGTTTTGTGAAAATATCAACAAGTTGATCTTCACTAGATATATATCTCAAAATTACATCTCCTTTTTCCATATGATCTCTGATAAAGTGATGTCTTACATCAATATGCTTTGTTCTTGAATGAAGCACTGGATTTTCGTTAATGGATATTGCACTTGTATTGTCACACACGACTGGAATTGCCTTCTTCTATATTCTATAGTCTCTTAGTTGTTGTCTGATCCATATTAATTGAACACAACAGCTACCTGCTGCTATATATTCAACTCCAGCTGTTGAAGTGGATATGGAATTTTGCTTTTTACTAAACCATGATACTAATCTGCTGCCTAGCATCTGACAAGTTTCTGAAGTGATTTTCCTGTCAATTTTACATCCAGCATAGTCTGAATCTGAATTAAATTTCAGTTTGAATCCACCATCTTTTGGATACCAAATTCCCATATTGATTGTGTGTTTCAAATATTTGATAATCCTCTTTGCTGCTAAAAGATGTGATTCCTTTGGTTGTGCTTGAAATCTTGCACAGACTCTTACTGCAAATGCTATATCAAGTCTGCTTGCCGTTAGGTAGAGTAAGGATCCAATGATTCCTCTATATAACTTTTGATCAACATTTTGCCGTTTTCATCCTTCCCAAGAATAACTCTTGAACACATAGGTGTTTCAGAAGTTCCACTTGTGTCCATACCATATTTGTGGATTAAGTCCTTTGTATACTTTGCTTGATTTATGAAGATCCCATCCTTCATCTGCTTCACTTGTAATCCAATAAAATAGTTGAGTTCTCCCGTCATACTCATTTGGAATTTACTCTTCATAAGATTAGCAAATTTTTCACACAGTTTTTCATTTTCTGATCCAAAGATGATGTCATCTACATAGATCTGAACTAGCAATGTGCTTGTTCCATCTTCTAGTTTTAAAAGAGTCTTGTCAATGGTTCCTTTGCTGAATCCATTGTTGATCAAGAAAAGTGATAGTGTTTCATACAACGCTCTGGGTGCCTGTTTGAGTCCATAAAGAGCCTTCTTCAGTTTGTACACTTTGTCTTCTTTTCCTTTGAGTTGGAAACCAGGGGGTTGCTTCACATATACTTCTTCTTCCAAGAAACCATTCAGAAATGCACTCTTGACATCCATTTGATATACTTTGAAATCCTTGTGTGCTGCAAAGGCTATGAAGAGTCTGATTGCTTCTAATCTAGAAACTGGTGCAAAAGTTTCATCATAATAATCCTTCTACTTGAGAATATCCTTTTGCAACTAGCCTTGCTTTGTTTCTGACAACAGTTCATTGTTCATCCATCTTGTTTCTGAATACCCATTTTGTTCCAATGATGTTTTCCATGTCTGGTCTGTCATCAAGTTCCCAGGCTTCATTCCACCTGTGACAAAAAACAAGTTAACATGCTCTCCAGCTGTCTTCTGGTTCTGACTCCTGTATGAACATCTCCAATGACTTGTTCTTTAGAATGATATCTCAGCCAATTTAAATCCGGTTGAAAATGTGCATGATCTGGTTCTTCCACTGCTCATGTTTGTGCATAAACTTCATGATCTTGTGTTGGTGCCTCTGTTGTTGCATTAGCTGGTACGTCATCTTGATTACCAAAGGCGTGGTCCAGAATAGTAGATGGTACTGTTGTATTCATATAGACTTGTTCTTTTGCAGCATCTTCTTCAGGAATGTGTAAACCTTCAGTACTGGTGTTTGGTTCATCAAATACTACATGAATTGATTCTTCAATCACCAATGTTCTTCTGTTGAGCACTCTGGAAGCTTTGTTGGTGTCTGAGTATGCCATAAAAATTGCTTCATCAGCTTTTTCATCAAAAGTGTGTAGTTGATTCATGTTCAAAACAAAACATTTTGATCCAAAAATATGTAAATGAGAAATGTTAGGTTTTCTTCCATTCCATATCGCATGTGGTGTTTTTCCATGATGTTTGTTGATGATAGATCTGTTTTGAGTATAGCATGCTGTGTTTGCTGCTTCAACACAAAATCATTTTGGTAGGCATGTTTCTGCAATCATGGTTCTAATAGCTTCCTTGAGTGTTTTGTTTCTTCTTTCTGCTACACCATTTTTCTGTGGAGTCCCTGCTGCTGATAATTGATGTTGTACTCCATTTTCTTCACAATAAGATCTAATTCCTTCATTTAGAAATTTTTTTCCTCTGTCTAATCTTATCTTGATGATCTTCAATTCTTTTTCATGCTGAATTCTTCTCAGAAGATCTGGGAGCTTCTTGAGTGTTTCTCTCTTCTTGTTCATGAAGATGGTCCATGTGAATTTTGAACAGTAATCAACCACTAAGGTGCATTTCTTCCCACTTACACTCACAGGTGTAAATGATCCAAAAAGATCCATGTGAAGTAAATGTAGGATCCTTGTTGTTTATTGTTGAGGCTTTGACTTGAAGGAACTCTTGATCTGTTTTTGTTTTTGACATTCATCACAAAGACATTATTTATTGAATGTAATGTCAGGTAGACCTTCTACAAGCTTGTTCTTTGATAACTTGTTGATGGTTCTGAAGTTAAGATGATTCAGTCTTCTATGCCAAATCCAACTGGATGATTGTTTGTTCTTGACAAGTAGACAAGTTTCTGCTTTTGCTGTCTTCCAATCTACAACATACATGTTGTCTTCTCTCGTTCATACAAGAACAATTGTCCTGGTTTGGTTGTGAATCACTTTGCATCCTTCATTGCTGAAATGGATATTATAGCCTCTGTCAAAATACTGACTAATGCTTAAGAGATTGAAATTCAATCCTTTAACATATGCCACATTTTGAATATTCAGATTGTTCTTGAGCATGATGCCTCCCCCCTTAATTTTACCGGGGTTTTCTTTACCTCCAAAGGTAACTTTGGGTCCATCAAAAGCTTTAAATTCTGTCAGCCATCCTTTATTTCTTGTCATGCGTCTGAAACATCCAATGTCTATATACCAGACATCTTGCAAAACAAATTATCCAAGTTTATGTACCCAACACTGTTTGGGTTCATTCCTATTAGCAGTCATGCACCTACTCCAAGTGTGAATCCAAAAGGTTTTCTTCTTGGATAGTTGAAATCATCAATTTCATATGTATAAGGCATGGCAGAATATCTCTTGACAGAATTATTCTAATACATTTCTCTACATTTAGGTGGATTTGCATACTTTTTCACTCTCCAATATACAGGAGAAAACCTATTTCCATATTGCCTGTTGTATCTAGGAACATGTCTGGGTTGGCTTTTCCTAAACACATGTTGCATAGCATGAAATGGTTTCTTCTTGTATTTTGGAGGTGTAACATTCCAATCATCTTCTGAAGGGTAAAGTCTTCCCTCACCTTTTAGTTAGCCTCTGCCTTTAGTGGGCTGGTATGATGATTTACTTTGCTGTTTAAATGCACTGGATTTTGACTTTACTAGTGTAGGATGAGTAGTTGAAACTATGATCTGTCCCCTTCTGAATTTAGGTCTAGTTTTGGTCCTTGATTCAGATTGGTGATGTCCATGGTTTACTTTCTCATCTTAACTATTGTAGCCAAAACCAAATCTGGATCCAAACCTTTTGGGGGTTTGTAAGCTGCTGCATCAAGTGGTGCAGTGGTGGTCTTAACTGGTAGGGGAATTTTCTCAGCTGGTCTGTCAGCACCAGATGAGTGATCATCTGTTCCTTGTTGATCTGCTAAGCGTACATCCTTACTAATTATTTCAGCTTGTATCTTATCCAGATCTTCTTTTAATCTTTTATTTACTTTTCTTAGATTCTCACATTCTTCGTCCAGAATCTCATGATTTATTTGAATTTCTTCAAATTTACTCATATGATTTTGAATCAGTGTTGCAGAATCTAATGGAGAAATAGAAGACTGTTCAGTGTCATATGTGGATGCATTTAAAGAATATGAACTAGATAGTACCTATGTTTCTTCAATTTCTTTAGCCATTAGACACAGACATGCTTTGTCATTGTCTGAGCTGGTGCCTTCACCCTCATCTGAGTCATTGTCAAATGACTCTTCATTACTGTCACTGCTTGCTTCAACTTTCAATGCTCTCTTCCTTTTGTCAAATGACTTGTATTTCTTCTTATCTTCATCTTTGTCTCTCTCTTCAGGACAATCAGCTTTGAAATGTCCTTTCTTCTTGCCATTGAAGTATCTGTATTCATCATTTTTTTTCTTCATGTCTTTGCTTGAGTTTGAATTTTTGTTTGATGATGAACTTCCCTTGAATTTTTTCTTCTTGCTAAACCTGTCAAACCATTTGATTAGTAAAGAAATTTGTACTTTCACCTCTTGCGGTTCTTTGTTGCTTATGTCAGCCGTTTTGCTTTCTTGAGGTGAAACCAGTGCACTGGCCTTGTGTGGCTCTACTGGTGCACCGTCTTTGCTGTTTAGTTCAAATTCATAGGCTTTTAACTGAGACATCAATGTCAGTGTGTCAGTATTTGTAAGATCTATTGTTCCCTTGAGCACTGAATTGATGATCCTCCATCTTTCTAGTAGACTTCTCAAGATCTTCATGCAAACTTCTTTCTATGGATATTTGTGGCCAAGTTGTTGCAGTTCACTGATGATGCTTGAAAACCTGTTATCCATTTGGTCAATGGATTCACCACTCTTCATCTTGAAATTCTCAAATTTCTGTTTAGCAACAGACAATTTGTTTTCTTTAACTGCCTCTGATCCTTCATATATGAGTGCCAACTTGTCCCACATCTCCTTTGCTATTTTGCAATCTTTGATCCTCATGAACATGTTACTGTCCAGAGTCTTCAAAATGATATCTTTTGCAAAAAAAATCAAGATTTTTTCTCCTTCTGTCATCCTTGGTCCAATCCTTTATTAACCTTTCAATCTTGATTGGTCCATCATTGATGACATACAGCATCTCCTCATGAGTTGCTACAAGATGAGATAACATCCTTAATTTGTATCAAAATTGTTAACATTGAATACAGGTACTTTAGACATGAAATTTGAAGAATCCATAATTATAGATAAATGGTATATTTAGAAAGCAAAGATTTGAAAAATACTTTGAAAATAAGTGATCTCCTTGTTACCAGAAATCAGATCTGAACCGGTTCTGATACTTGGAACACTGCTCCGATACCAATTGTTGGTCCTAGAGAAGTGTAAAAGTATAGTCAGAAGGGGGGTGAATGACTATACTGGAGTTTCAAAAACTTTTCTCTTTTAAAAGCTTTTGGGCAGCGGATAAGTCCCTTCTTAAAATTTGTTTCAAAGTAGGTTATGCACACACAGAGTATGAATAAACTGCAGTAAGTAAATGCTGTAAAGTAAATGAACACAAAGGTTTATAGTGGTTCAGTGTTGGGTAATCCCTTAATCCACTCTTCTCATGTGATGATTGGAGGAATTCACTATTGAATTTAACCAATACAATAGTGTGATTGTCCTTGGCTACACAAGCTTCACAATCTCCAAGACAATCATTCTCTGGCTACAAAAGCTTCAGTGACTCAGTCTTCCGCACTGCTCCTTGAGAACAAATCCTTCAGCAACTATCACAAAAACAACACAACTCCTTCTCAGACTTCTCTGATTCAGTTGCTTGAGATGACTGTGAATTTAGGAAATTCACCAAACTTGATCAGGCTCAGACTTGAATGATTTTGAATGAGTCCATGATAATTCTGAACTTGATTCTCTGTATTGAGCAATGAAAGTTCGAATGAAGGCTAGAGATTTTTGTAGATTTTCAGTACTTTGTGTTCTTAATTCAATCGTTGTTATAGTTATCTGCCAATGCCTTCTATTTATGGCCTTGATAATCCATGATTTGAAAATCCTGTCCGTTGGCTATTTAATATGCAGAATAATCCTTGATTTAATTCTTGATTCCTCCTGATTTTATTCTCATTGAATTCAGTGATCCGGATTTTCTTCAAATGTCGATCTTAAAATCCGTCCTTGATTGATTCTGCATTAATTGCTTGATTCTGCATTAAATCCATGCTCTGATTAAATTGCAGATGGAATACTTTACTTTTCTATTTGAGCTATAGCTTGACCGGCTTAGTGAATCTTTTTCTGCAGTTGAGATTTTCTTCACTGATTATTCTAGTCTGCCGGTAGAGCTATTACTTCACTGTTTTTCTATTTCCATTCTTTCCTTGTTTTTCTAAGAGTACTTGTACTTCACTAATCCTTGATTTGTGTGAGATCAGTGTACACCATATTTAAACAATAGATTTCATCACTTGTAGTACAACTTAGACTTATCCAAGGTCATCACAGACTTCCCTGGTTATAAGTCAGTCCATATGCCTTCATGCTTCTCTGCTGGTACTGGGCTGTCTTCACTTTTCCGATATTCTGTTTTACTTACCATCCTACCAACTAGTACAATACTTGTCAGACTAAACTTGTACAACATGTCGGATTCTAAGTAAAGACTAATGCAGTGATTTCTAACTTATTTCAGGCTTGATATAACAGCTTGTATAGATTGAATATAACTTATTTCAAAACAAATAAAATGTTCCTAACATCCACCATCATGACCATCATGACCATCATCATCATAATCATCTCCAGATTTGGCCATTTTTTCCTTGGCCTTTTCACTGCCTTCCATAATGGTGATTCATCAATCAACCCCAACAAACCGGTAACCCTAGAAAGGATCGGAGCCACTCCTCCTTCTAAAACATCCTATCATAGTTGCTGAGTTGTTCATTGGAATCTCCCCATTTCAGGTTGATTTACTCAGCAACCCTGTCATCAACACCTTTTCGATATCCTTCTCATCTCCTTCTTTTTCAAAAATCTCTTCAGTAAGTTCTTCTTCTTCAAATTCATTGCACTGACCTCCCTCAACTAAGCCTATAGTATCAAGATTTATTGGTTCTTCAGCTGTATATAGAGGAGCATTTTCCAATATTTCTTCCTCAATATGGGTAACAATATTAGCCTTTCTTTTCATTCTCTGCTTTGCAAAACTGGTGATTTCCTTCCATCTTCTTGTGCCCTTGTCCTACTTGACAGCTTTGAACATCGTTTTTGCATTGTGTATGAGGTGAAAATTAGTGGGAACAATACCAAAACACACAAGTAGGAAGTGTAGGCGTATCGCATAAGATTTATGTACCTAGAAAATAGTTGTTTTCAATCTGGGCTTCTATCTAGGCTTGTGAGCTTTCTTTGATGCCTTTTCTGCATCAGCCTCTCATTGAATCTATTCTAGTATCCTGTTGTATATGTAGGTGGCCTAGTCATATTCAAGACCTAGGTAGATGACAGGCATCAACCTGGTCCTAACCTCTGTCGTCATGCTCATCGGCCCCAGTTTGCCTTCTTTGCATTTTCCGATTAGAAAACTATATTCTTCAAAGGGTTTCTTCAATGAGGTCCTACTACAGTAAATTCTATGAGTTTTCAATTGGATTGTTTGCAATCTCTGTCTAGAATGCATCTTCATCAATCTTTATGTCTTCCACATTTGTTTTTCCGGTGTTGTGTACTTTTAGATGTTGATGCAATAGTGTGGGTGTAATCTCCAGAGCTTGAAGATGAGAAAGCATTCAAATTTTGTACTCTTCCAAAATATTATCATTAAATATTGGATTCTTTGGCATAAATCCTTAAGACTCTATGTTTGTATAATATTAAAAACTTTGAATTTTTTTTAAAAAAAAATCCGATCTCTTTGTTACCAGATCTCAAATCTGAACAGGTTATGATACAAAGAACATTGCACTTATACCAATTGTTGGTCTTAGAGAATGGTGGATCAAGGAGGCGGGGTGAATAACTTTGATTAGGAGTTTAAAACATTTTCTTAAAAGTTTATGCACCGGAATAACCCTTTTCAATATATTGTTTTTCAAAGCTATGAATGCACACAGCGACAAAATAATAAACTAAATATAAAGTGCGTAATGTAAATGCGGAAAATGAAGAACACACGACCTATAGTGGTTAGGGGTGGTGTAATCCCGTAATCCACTATTTGCCTTTGATGATCGGAGGAATTCACTATTGATACACCAGTACAATAGAGATGATTGTCCTTCACTACAAAAGCTTCACAATCTTCGAGTTATCACTCATTGGAAACAGATGCTTCAGTGATTCAACTCCTACACTACTCCTTCAAATTGATCTTTCAGAAGGTATCACAAACTCACAACTCCTTCTCGATTTCTCTGATTCAGTTGCTTCAGTCCTTGAAGACAACAAATGTCCCTTCACTGATTTGGAAATCTCTAGATAAGATGAAAGGGTGTGAATTGAAGAATTCACAACTTGATCAAGTTCAGACTTGATAAATCAGTTAAGCTTTTGAGAATTTTGAACTTGATTTCTGGATGTATCTTTCAAGATCAAGGATATGAAGGCTCTTTCTAGCCGAGTATAGGCACTTGTAAATTTTTCGTTGTAGTTCTTTTTGTTTACCCTTTTGATGATGCCTTCTATGTATAGCCATAATTTCTTCTTATTTTTAAAATTCGTCTGTTGGCTAATTTACGACGAGGGAATAATCCTTGATTATATCCTAATATAATTCTCTTCGAGATCCTGATTTTATTCCCAACGTCAATCATAAAATTCTTCCTTAGATGATTTTGTAATTAATTCCTTGTCTTCATATTTTCCACACGCTTGATTCACTTTTCTGCTTCTATCACCTTATTTAGTCAGCTGACTTTCATATTCAATGTGCTTGGCTGATTCTGTTAGCTTAGTCAGCTCACTTGATCTCTTAGTCAGCTTGCTTCTTGTCACTTGACAGACTTCACAGAGCTGATCATACATCAGTTTAACTTATGTGCTAATTATTACTTCGCTTGATCTTCTTAGCTTATCTTCACTCGGCTGATACTTCTCTGCTGATTTTCTTTAGCCGAATGTAATTGAACTCCAATGACCTTTCTTTTGGGTGAGGTCAATGTACACCATTTTGAGAAATATATTTTCATCACTTAGATGTATCTCTTAGACTTACCCAAGGTCACCACAGACTTCCTTGGTTGTAAGTCAGTCCATAAGTCTTCACTGAACTGAGTCTAGATACTTAGACTTGATACTCAGCTGATCTTCTGTCTTCAATTCACTAAGCTTTCCTACCAGACTACTGATTATAGTGCTTAGTCTTACTAGCATATACTATGTCAGAAAGCCTATACATTGTAGTTCTAACTTATTTCCGGCTAACAATAACAGTTGGTATGGTCATCATCAAAACTAATAAAATGTTTTGAACAAGCTTTGCTTCATTGATCATAGTTCTTCTAGCTTTCTTGAGAATACTATTTCTTCTTTCAGCATTCTCGTTATGCTAAGGAGTTCCAACACCTGACAATTGATATAAAACACCATTTTGTTCACAGTACTACCTGATTACTTCTTTCAGGAACTTAGTTCCTCTATCTGATATGATCTTGATCACTGATAAACTCTTTTCATTTTGCATGAATAAAACCCATATGTATCTTGAATAATCATCCACAACAACAAGAGTGTATGTCTTCCCACTTATGCTGATAGGTGTAACTGGTCCAAATAAATCTGTATGTAGCAGCTCCAAAACTCTTTTTGAAGATTTTTTGGTTTTGGTCTTAAAACTTGACTTGATTTGCTTTCCTTTTTCACAGGCATCACAAATGTTGTCTTTCTTGTAGGTAACTACAGGTAAACCAACCACAAGATTCTTATTCACTAGCAGATTGATATCATCAAAGTTTATATGACACAATTTCTTGTGCCATAACCAGCTGACTTCTAACTTTGTATGCACTAGAAGAAAAGTTTCGGGTACAGCAGTAGACCAATCCAGAATATGCATGTTCTCATTCCTTATTCTAGAGAGAACAACTTGATGTGTAACTTCATTCTCTACGATGTAGTGATTCTTCAAGAAAACACAATTGTATCCTATGTCACAAAATTGACTTTTATTCAAGAGGTTGTATTGCAATCCTTCGACATATGCAACATTCTTTATTTTGAGTCTTTTCTTCAATTGAATTCCATAGCCTCTTGTATAACCAAGTTTCTCTTTGCCTCCATAAATATTTATTGGTCCATCTTTGGCTATGTAATCCTCCAAACTTTCTTTATATCGGTTCATGTGTTTGGAACATACAATATCAAAGTACCAGATACCCTGCAAAACAAATTAATGCATTTTAGGTACCCAAATCGGCTTGGGTCCGTGATTGTCAGTGGTGAGTACAATCCTTGGACCATACCCTTCAAGTATTCTCTGTACTAGATTGCACTTCTTTTCATATATGAAGTTCATAGTGCTGTATTTCCTTATATTAGGCTCTGACTTCTTCACATATGTTCTCTTGCCTATGGGTGCAAATATTGTGCATTGTGCTGATTGTTGTTAGATGCAAATGCATAACCATAACTCTGATGTCTTTTAGGAGCATTTGTGTAGTGAGGGCTCTACTAACCTTTACGTTGAGGTCTCGGTTGAGTCCTCTGCTGAGGTTTGAGCTTAGTATTTTGGTTATGCTTGGATGATCTAACAACAGGTGTAGGGATATCTCAATCCTCATCAGAAGGAACCAATATGCATTTCCTCCTGAGATAGTTATCTCAAGAATGATTAACATTATATGATTTAACAGTGGTGTTTATGGGATTTTTCTTGTTCTATGTTGATTTAGAATCATCCCTCTGTGGTCCAGTAGATCTTGAAGCAGATCTATTATCAGCAATTCTTGGAAATCCAGCAGACCTAGCATTACGTCTAACATGGTTGTTAGGTGCGGATGACTTCTTGAAACCTTTATTTTTCATCAATGATGTATTCTCAGCGGATCTAGAATTTCAATAGCCTTCATGGATTCAGGACAATGTGCAGCTACGAACTTAGGACCAATCCTAGCTCTAGATTCAGCGACTTTACTAGGTCCAGACTTAGAAGCTTGCTGAGTATCAAATCCAAGACTTGCCATATCTCCATAGGGTTTACCTGATTTGAATACAATTGAGGAACATGAATATGCCATTGAGTCAGCTGCAGTAGGCTATTGCTGAGTCCTGACAAATTCAAATTCATTTGCCTTGAGAATACTTATTTCAACATTCAATCATTGAATTTCAGCTACGAATGATTCTCTTTCTCCCTTCACAGTATCATAACATGAATGTATTTCCCTCATTTGTTTGAGGAGGCCATCAAGAGTTTCTCCCATGTCAGAATTTCTTGGATTGGAACTAGCAGTGGAAGAACATGCACTGTGCTGAGGTGCGTTCAGAATTTAATACCTATGTGGCATCCTCATATGAGCCATAAGTGTTGTATCATATGACTCAGCTCCAGACAGGGCTATCATAGTTTCTACTTCATCATTTGATTCATCACCAGCCTTTAATGCTTCTCTGGTGGTTCTCCTTCTTTCAAGTGCCTTGTCTGATCTCTTATTCATCAAATCTAGGCAGTCAACTATGAAGTGCCCAGGCTTCTTGCAGTGATAGCACATGTAATCATTTTTCTTTTTGGTTCCTCTTTCTTCTTTGGTCTGTCATCCTTGGTATACTTCTTGGTGTATGACTGACCATCTTTCATCTTTCTGATTCTCTTCATCATTTGATCCATATGTAATTTATCATATACAGTTTCCACATGACTATTGGATGTCCGTTCTTGAGATGCAGTAGTCAATGTTGAGGTTTTTTGTACCTTTTTTTCACCTCCTTGCCTAGGATCTTCAGTGAATTCATGAGCCTTGAGATCTAAGAATAATTTGAATGTATCCTCGGTTTTTAGATTTCTAGACTCCTCTATAGCAATGTCCTTCATTTTCCAGCTGGATGGTAAAGCTCTTAAAAACTCTGACATTTATCTCTTTTCTTGTATAAGAGATATTCAAAAATGTCAGCTCATCGAATATAGCATTGAACCTTGCTTCCATCTTCTCAATAGTCTCACTAGGTTTCATCTAGATTCATGGAACTTTTGTTTGGAAACACTGACTTTGTTCTCCTTAATTGAGTCTGAACCTTCACACACAATTTTTAGCTTATCCTATATTTCCTTTACCATAGTGCAATCCTTGACCTTCTGGTACATATTACTGTCCAATGTCCTGTAGATGAGGTCCACAACTATATTGTTCAGATTTGCATGCTTTGTCATCAACTGTCCAGTCTTCTTTGGGTTTAGGAACCCTAATTTTTACTCCATCAGGTCCAGTTTGCATGTGAGTGATTTGAATCGGGCCATCAGTGAGTACATCCATTATTTCATCATGTGTGGTATCCAATTAAGCCTAGAAACGATGCTTGTATTCATCAATGTGATCCATACTTCACATAAGCAACTTTTCTAACATACTGATTTGTTTCCATGATGCAAGTTGTAAACACAGAACTCAGAAAAGGTTTTCAAAGACTTTAGCAATAATAGTAAGAGAGAATCTCTTTAGAACAGAAGCTCTACTATGATACCAATTGTTGGTCCCTTGTAAAGTCTCGGATCAAGTTTAGAGGGGGTGAATAAACTTGTTACTTGAAACTTTTTCTAAGAGTTTGAATAACCCTTCTGAGTTAATAGTCTGCTGACTATTTCATCAGCTAAGCTAAATGCAGTGGATGAAATTAAAAGCCTTTATATTGTTGTTCTATTCAAAATGATGTGCTGAGTTTTGCAAACTCAGCAGAGTGCTCGGTGAGTAATTGATGAGATTTGGAAAGTTTGAAGTTGCGTAAAATAAATACTGAAAAGGTAATTACAGGGTGTAAAGTGCAGAAAGTAAATGTGGAAATAAAAACACAAAGTTTATAGTGGTTGAAGGTGGTGTAATCCCTTAATCCACTATTCTCCTATGATGTTGGAGGAAATTCACTAGAGCTCTTTGAGGTACTGTTACGAAATCCCGATAACAATTATCCTTCACTAATCATAGCTTCACAATCTAAACACGTGGATGACAGGTTGAATTGGTGATTCTCCAAATGCTTCACTGGTCCTTGAAATGTTGAATTGCCTCTTCAAGAGCTCCACCACAAACACAGCTTTATCTCAGAACTTCTGAACGAGCTGCACCAATTATCTAGACACCTCTGCAGATGCTTCATAGTCTTGAACCTTTGATTGGATCAAGGAAGGTTTGAATCAAGTAAGTGATTCAGCTTGGAATCTTCAAGTGTTTGAATACTAGATTGATCTTTAAACACTTGGCACTTGAAGATTTTCAGGATGTTTCAATGTAGGCTCAGCAAATGATGAAAATGACTTAGAAGAAACTTGAAAGCTAAGAAATTCTTGTAACTTTGGTATCTGTTCTTCTTCGTTCGTTTGTTATCCTTGTTGCTAAGTCCCCTTTTTATATTACAATGTCCAACATTCGAAATTTTGAAGTCCTAATGTTTTTCTTGGATTCTTTTGAATATTCCTCGACATGTACTACTCCACATTTTTCTTCTTACTGTCTGTGTCCTAATGACAAGTCAAATTGTCAACAAATTAGAATTCTTGATTTAAGGCGGTACCAAAAATTCTTGTAACTTCCATTTGAATTTGCTTCTTGATCTGATAGTTGATTGTTCTTCAAGTATGATTTGTAATGCTCGAAATTGATTCAGCAATGCATTGGTCTTGGTTTGTTGGTATTTATCTCAGCTCAGCTGACTTTTTACAATTCTCAACAGTTGGCTGACTTTCGAATAAACTCAGTTTCTCTTCAATTCAACAGCTTAGTTGGTTTCTTTCATCTAATCTTGATTTTGTGAGATCAGAGTACACAATATTTTTAGAATAACTAAGATCCTTGCATCACGTTAATTTATGGATCTTCAAACTTCAATACAAGGTCTATAAAGTAAATTTTGGCCATCACAGACTTACCAGAATTCTAACTTCATAGCCTCATCCTAAATCTTCATATTACAGAGTCTGAAATCTCAGCCTTCAATGTTCACAACTGAGTTTCTTCCTTCATCCTTTAGTCTTCAATCTTCAGCACCAGATATGTCAGCTAAGTCTAAACCTTAGCTGACTAACTTGAATCATTCTCAACAGAAATCCTAGACTCCACTTAAACCTATAAGCTTTCTATTACAATGCTTGTCTGATTAACCAATACAAAAATCAAACTCTAATAAACCCTATACATTCAGCTTCCAGACATCTTTTAGCTTTTCACTATAACAAAAAGTCTTGACACTTCACCAATGGGTAAAAACAAAGATCATCATCATCAAAACTAAAACAATTTTATTTCTAACAAAGTGATTTAGCTTGTAGATGAGCATGAACTAGATATATATATGTTGGTCCTAGAGAAGGCTGAAAAAGAGCTAGAGGGGGGTGAATGACTTTGATTGGGGTTTAAAAACTTTTCTTAGTGCAAAGCTTTTGTACAGTGGAATAAACCCTTCAAAAATGTCTTTTCAAAGTATAAGCATGCACACACACAATTAATAATAAATTGCATAATATAAATACTAAAAGTACAGTGTAGAAAGTAAGTAAGACACAAAGTTTATAGTGGTTCAGGGTGGTGTAATCCCTTAATCCACTCTTCTCCTATGATGATTGGAGGAATTCACTATTGTCTTTTCACCAATACAATAGTTGATTGTCCTTAGCTACACAAGATTCAGAATCTGCAGACTATCACTCTTTGTCTACAAAAGCTTCAGTGACTCAGTCTTCAACACTGCTCTTTGGGTACAAAACCTTCAGCAGCTATCACACAAGTTTGCAATGAATTCTCAGAAATCTGATTCAAATGCTGAGATGAATGTGAATTTGATTCACAAGGTTTGATCAATACTAAGTTTGGATTGTATCTTTTCTGCTCTATTTTCTGAGTATGATTTCTGAATGAGTTCTATGAAGATCAAAGATGAAGGCTTGTGATTTTGATACAGTTTTTGCACCTTTAAAATTGTACATAATCTTGTTTTTGTTCCTTTCTGTCAATATCTTCTATTTTTAGCCATAAACCATTGATTTTGAAATATCGTCCGTTGGCAATTTAATGTGGAGAATAATCAATAATTTTGTCATAATTTTATCTTCTTTGATTTGAGTGATCCGGATTTCTTCAAACGTCCTTCATAAAATCCATTCTTGATTGATTATGCATTAAATGCATTGTCTTCCATATTTTCCTTGTTTTTTGATTTAGTATGGACTGCTTACTTGACTTAGTTGTCTTTGATTTTCTTCACTGTTTCTGAATGAATGATCTATTGACATATTACTCTGCTGCCTTCACTGTTACTTCAGTGGTTAAGTATCTACTTCACTTGCCTATTACGCTTTGGCTTTATCAGTGAACCCTTCTTTTATCACTTGGTTGTTACTATTTAGTTGTTGCTTCTTTGCTGGTACTTATATGCCGATAGAGATTTACTTCCCTGATCTTTATTTTGGGTGAGAACAGTGTGCACCATATTTAAGAAAATTAAGTTTCATCACTTGTATTATATATACCTTAGACTTACCCAATGTCATCACATACTTCGTTGGTTGTAAGTCAGTCCATAAGTCTTCACTTCACTGTGCTTCCCTACCATACTAGTACAGTGCTTGTCTGACTGAACATATATAAATGTCAGACTTCTAAGTAAAACATATACATTTTATTTCTAACTTATTTCAGGCTTGCAATAACAGCTAGCATGGCCTTCATCAAAACTATAAAGTGTTCCTAAAAATTTTCCCCTTTTTGATGATGCCAAAACCCTCATAAGCCTGAACATAAGTAAATATTGAAAATAAAAAATAGGAACGAACCAGACTTATTCTATTCATCCATAAAGGGAAAAAGTTCAAAAAGTGAAAAGTATTACAAACTACGAACTTCAGATTTTCCTTCTACCTCTTGATTCTTGTAGTTTGGATCCCTTCCATATCTGTGAAGTCCACTTCAGGAAACTTTTATTTCCAATACACTAAGGCAGTTCTGTGTGTCAACCTAACAAAGACTTTTCTGTTGAACAGAAGGTTAAAGTCTGGCATTGTCTTATGTTCTTGTGGTTCCTCAAAATGTTCCATCAATAGGGCTTTGGCTTCGGCAATATATAGATCTACCAGTTTCAAATCCTTGTACATAGTCCACTGCTTCAAAGATGTTAGCCTGGACATTGGTTTGAAAATTTAACCAAGTTGTTGAATTCCTCTTGTCCCTCAGCTATTAAGTCATCAGGCCCTTGTGCTGTTATAGGCACTAAACCACTTCCTCTGTTGATGGATCCAGATCCTCCCTCAACTGCTCCTTGTCTTTTTCTTCATTGGGATACATAGTGTCCTTTCAATTCATTATATATTCTGGCCATATCAATTCTCAGTTCTTTGTCATGAAGACCTAGACAATCTGCCCATTCTTCATATTGTGTTTGATTATGGTATAAAATGTCAGAGACTTGCAAAAATTATCTAACTTCTCTAACCATCTCTGCATCTCTTTCCTCTTTGTTTCTAAAAGTGGAAGTGCTTCTTCTTGACTCTCTACTGGAATATCTACCCGTAAAGTGTCTGCCAACATTATTGTTTATTGTTTGCCCTTGGCCTCTGCTAGAGCTACTTCCACTAGATCCTCTTTGCTGGCTTGAGGATCCTCTTCCACCACCAGATCTATCATATGGCCTTCTAATTGGGTGAGAGAAACATATGCAAGGTTCATTTCTGGCATTTTTCCTCTCTTCCTGCAGAGCCTTTCTTTAATGTTCTTCAGCTTGTGCTCTGACTCTTATTTCCCTGTCTATTTCTCTCCTCTATACTTTTGTGAATTGAGGAGGTCTGCTAGAACTTTCAAGCTTATCACTACTTTCCCCCTTTTTGGCAGCATCAGTAGGGAGTTGCAGCAATATGTTATTGGTTGTTTCGGCTGTTACAATGAGGCTATCCAATTTTGACCCAATTGAAGCTAGCATCTCCTCTTGTGCATTTACCTTGTTGATAACTGGGGCCACTCTAGTGCTGATGGCTTCTTTCATGCTTTCATTCTCCAGTGAGATATGATTTTCCAGGCCTATGCATCTATTTGTTAGATATGTATTCATCTGAACAATAAGCCTTGTTTGCTGCTTGATCGGCTGGTTTTGCATGTCAATGTACTCTAAAACAGCCTCAAATCTATTGCTCAAGGAAGAGATTTCATTCCTCATAGCATTTTATAGGTTTCTCAGGCTCAAGGATTGCTTTTCCAATTCATCCAACAGAGCATCCACGGCTAACTAAAAAGATTGATCAGAAACACTAGTTAGAATCTGAGATGCTTCTTGTCTTATATTAACAGGTGATACTTGTATATTCTCAGTTGTTTCCTACGCTGTCACAGTGGGATTTACCAGTTCAGGGGTTGCCTTAGATGCTTGAGTCTGCCCCGGCTGAGTGACATCTACCTCACCTACTCCTTGTTCAACTACTTGAGTAGTGAAGATATCTTTTTCTGGGTTTCTTGTCATTCGCCCTTGCTCTATGCTAGGGACTGCCTTCACTGGTGTGACAACTGCTGATCCAGTATCTTGAATTGGTGTTGGATCAGCTGCCTGCTCATTTGTGTTAGATGAGACTTGTTAAGTGTCCTCAGCTGTTGCAGGAACTGTCTCTGCTGCTTTCTTATTTGATGGTGGAGTACTAGGCTCAGCTGGTGAAGTGCCTTGAGTTGGTGCACTCTGTTGCTACTGTTGTTGTGATGAAGCTGTTTGATGTACTGACTCAAAAAGGGTCATTTTATCATCATCAGTTAGATCTGACTTACTTAAGATGAGGGATGGGCTAATTGGTTGACAAGAAATAAAGAAAGGCTTCACGCCAATATGAACAAGTGTTAGAGAGAGCTGAAGAGTTTTTATGCAGAGAGAGCTGGAAGGCAAGTACCAGATCATAAAGAAAACAAGTCAACCAGCTGACCTGAATAGAGATAGCCAGCTGGTAGATCAGACCAATATAAACTATATGACAAACCCAATCCTCTAGATCTGCTCAGGCAACAAAAGTGGTGAAAACACCTGAAGATCTTACTACTGGGAAACATATAGACTTTGTGAGAATGAAAGAGAGCTTCAGACCTTTCTCAAAAATGATAGACGAGGGACAATGGAATATATTCAAGGATAAAAGAAAGATTGACTCTCTAATAAAGACAGCCAGAGTAAGGTTGATGGAATACTTTGAAGAACCAACAGCAATGGAGACCTTACCTGACATCAATCAACAGGTAGACAAGAATTTATTAAAAGGAATAACTTATGGGACTGCACAGGAATACTGGAAGTGAATGTTTCCTGAAGTTAATTTCAAGGATGTACAAGGAATTCGTAATTGGAAATTCAAAAGATATAAGGAGTTGTTAAAAGATGATGAAATCTAGTTGTAATAGTTGTTTAGAATTTCTTTCTGAGAAATGAACAAAATAAGTCTGATTTTCCTTTTCATTCTCAATTATTTAATTTACTTATATTCACGCTTATGAGGGTTTTGGTATCATCAAAAATAGGGAAATTGTTAGGAACATTTTATTAGTTTTGATGATGGCATGGCCAACAATTCTAGTTAGCCTGAAATATGTATAGACTGATTATGTATAGGTTACTAGAATTTTTATTTTGTATAAGTTCATGAGACTAAGAAATGTAATATGTAGTTAGGTAGATCAACACACTGAGTGAAGACTGAAGATCAGCAAGTAAGAAGACTGAGGATCCAGACTCAGTGAAGAAGACCTATGGACTGACATACAACCAAGGAAGTTCGTGATGTCCTTGGGTAAGTCTATATAATCAGCTTAGTAATATTTCTTTATAAAGTGGTGTACTCTGACCTTGCTGTTGGACATATTTTAAGTTTTAGTGATGAGTGCCAGACTAGCTGTTATAGAGCAAAGGCAAAAAGATGTCTAGATTAATTGTATAGGCTTATTAGAGTTTGATCCTTGTATAGGTTTGATCAAACAAGCATTGTAAAAGGTCAGCTGACTTTCATCAGCAGACCTGTCTAGGTCAGTAAGGTTGTTGTGTCAGTAGACTAGTTTAGGGACCTGTCAAACTCAGTTATTGAAGGCTAAGGGATCAACTTAGTATTTAATGTCAAGGATATGGAATCAGAATTTAGGGAAGTCTGTGATGACCTAAACTGATTACATATACCTTGTGTACAAGGTCTAAGTTCCATAAGTTAAGTGGTGATTGGAAGTTATTTATGTTCAAATTGGTGTAATCTAACTTCACAATTAAAAGTTAGATAAAAGACAGTCAGCTGAAGTGTCTTATAAACACAGCAAACTTCAGAAAGCTGACTGACAAGTATTTCAGCAGACTCACATACACAGGAACGTGCTGAATATAAATTTCGATTTAATCAAAGGTTACATTGGAAGATTACAAGGATAAGGACAGATAACAACTCTTGATTTTGTCAACAAATCAATGGTCAAGATTAAAGGGACGTTGGAAAGATTCAGAGCTTTATCCAATGGATACAAGTCAAAGGGTGGACAGTCTGAAAACTGACAAAAAGTAAACTGACAGTGTCAGTACTATGTACAGGGACAGAAAGCAAGTCAAGATGGGGACAAATCTGAAACGGATATGTTTGAATTTCAAACATAAGTCACAAGATTCTCTACTATAAATAGAGGACTCCTGATTCAGATACAAGTGATGAAAATTGATGAAAAACAACAATCAATCTTAAGCTATCAAGTTTATTATCAAGAAATCACCCTGCTGACATTACTGAGCTTAAAGCTACTGATCCAGTAAATTCTTCAAGTGTAACCTGCTATCAAGTTACATCAAGTTTACACACTTGAAGATATCAAGCTGCTGATCATTTCATCCTGATCAAGCTGCTGAAAGCTGAATCACTTACTTGATTCAAACTTTCTTTTACAAGAAACCTGCTGAAGACAGAGAAGCACTTAGGTGTCAAGAACTGTTGTTTGTGGTGGAGCTGGTGAAGAGGCAATCCTACCCTTCAAGGACCAGTGGAATACTTTGGAGCAGCAATCCTACCTGTTTCAAGTGTTCAGTTTGTGAAGCCATAGTTATTGGTGAAGGACAGACAACTTAGGGATTTTTGTAACTGCAACCTCAAAGATCTCTAGTGAATTACCTCCAACATCACAGGAGAAGAGTGGACTGACAGGATTACACCACCTGGAACCACTATAAAAATTGCCTACTTACTTTCTGCACGCATTTAGTATATTAAGAACATCAATCTACTGAACTAGCAACTGAATCACACACTCACACTATTGAGTATCTAATACTTGGTATCATGTTCTAACAACAAGTAATAAGGCTTAATTTGAATATATTCCGCTGCAACAAATTCAGGAAAATCAATAATCAGCAAACTACTGAGCTATCAGCGGGCTGCTGAACTTGCTGAGTTTGTTAACTCTAAAAGTTTTAAGTGTTAAGTTTATTCACCCCCCCCCCCCTCTAAACTTAACCAAAGCCTTTTCAAGGGACCAACAATTGGTATCGGAGCAGTGCTTCTGTTCTGAAGTAATCCAACTTGTTGTGCTTGTGAAATACTTTGAAAACTTTTACAAGTTTCTGATTTTCAAAGCTTTGCATCATGGATAACAACCAGTATGCTAGAACTATGTTGATGTGTTCCTTAGATCGTTTTGATGAGTATAAATGTCGTATGCATGCTTTTCTAGCTGCAACACATGATGAGATGATGGATGTGCTGACTGATGGACCACTAGAGATTACTAAGTCAGTAACAGTGGGAACTGAAACTCAGTATGTTCCAAAGCCAAAAAGAGAATGGAATTATGAAGATAGAAAAAGAGCAAACCTTAACAATATTTCTATTGATATCATATACAGAACCTTGGATAGCAATATGTACATGAAGGTGAAGGATTGCAAGACTGCAAAGGAACTTTGGGATAAGTTACATTTAATCTGTGAAGGTACTGATGCTATCAAGAAAAACAATATCAGTGTGGCCAAAAAGAATTCTCAGGATTTCAAAATGAAACCAAATGAAACTATTGAACAAATGGAGTCAAGATTCAATACCATCATGGATGAACTAACTCTGTTGAATGTAGTCTACTCAAAAGAAGAAATCAACTCAAAAATCTTAGAAGCCCTACCAGCAAGAGAAGTTTGGGAAATAAAGGTTACTGCCATAGAAGAAATGAGAAATCTACATGAAGAGGACACCTTCAAGTTTTTTTCAGATCTCAAGGCTTATGAATTCAGTAAGAAACTTGTACCTAAGACTGAAAAGGAAGAACCAAAGACTACTGCATTGGCTGCCACACATCAAGAAGAAACATTAGGAGCTCAAGATGATCTACCGGATGAGATGCAAGAGAAAATTGCCTTACTGAGCAAGAAGATTAGAATGATGAAAACTGGAAGAGGTTCTCCATAAACTTCATTAAGAAATCAAATGAAAAGAAAAAGGAAGAATTCAAGAAAGACAATGATTAATTGTGTTTTCAATGCAAGAAACCAGGACACTTCAAACCTGACTGTCCTGAATTAAAACAGAAAAAAGAACCTGATTATTTGTGCTTCAACTACAAGAAACCTGGACATTTCAGACCTGATTGTCCAGACCTACTGAAGAACAAGAATCAGCAAAGAAGACCTGGCAAGAAAGCAATGATTGCTGATGATGAATCCGGATATGAAGTTCAATCAAAAAAAGGAAATGAATCTGATGATACTGCACTTGTTGCTGACATGGAAGATTATGCTTTAATGGAAAATATGGATGAAACATAGGAGGTATACAATTCTGTATCTATAAACACTCCTACGGAAAGTGATTGTGAATCAACTTGTGGTTCAAATCCTAGAAATTCTGACAATGAAGAAACTTTGGATGCCATTCTTAATCAACTGAGGAAAATACAATCTGGTTATGAGATTGTGAAGGCTGAAAAAAAAGTTCTTCAGGCAGAAGTTGAAAGGTTAAAAGCTGTGTTGGAAATAAAATTTATGTTTTGATGATAATTCATCTTATTTATTATAATGTTATCTTAACCCCATTGATGAAGTGCTGAAGCCATCTGTTATAGTGGAAAGCTAAAAGATGTCTAGAACTGAATGTATAAGTTTTATTAGAGTCTGATTTTTGTATAAGTTACATCAGACAAGCACTGTAATTGATAGTGTGTCGTAAAACTGAAAACTGGGAATCAATTAGAAAACTGGAAATCATCAAGACAAACAAACTAACTCAGAATACACCTACTGAAGAAGGTAAGTTCGCTGAGAGTTACAGACTCGGTTGGCTTATCTAGAAGATGGAAGAACTGAGGGACACAGACTCAGTTATTGAAGAATGAAGAACTGAGGGCTCAAACTCAGTTATGAAGATTAAAAGTCGAGACTGTAAAGTTGGACTTCAGGCAAGATTGTGGTGACCTGAACTGACTTTATGGATCTTGTATAAATACCTAAGAATCATAAGGACAATGAATTCTTAGATGATAAATGTAACATGGTGTACTCTGATTAAGTCAATTAGAATCAGATAAAAACTGGAGTACTGATTTTTTTTTAAGAAGAATAAAATCTCAGTTAATGCTCCAAGTCAGTTAGGAAACTGACAGATGAAAAACTGACAAAGAAACTCAGTTTTATAAGTCAGCCATCCAACAAACTGAAAGTACAATCGAACGTTGTAAAGAAAGAAATTTCATTGGATGAGTCATTGACACAGCAGGAACGGTCAGAAAACATAACCGTTGCAAGATATACGTTGATACAATTCAAATCGAAGTCAGATGAACGTTGGATTTCACACTATAAATAGAAGAAGGAGACTAAGAATAAATACAAGAATCTAAAAGCAATTTGTGCACTCTATTTCAATTGTTATCATCTCTGAACTGTAACAAGATCATATCTAGTATTTCCAATAGTTCAAAGCTACAAAGAATTTATCAAGAATTCAACACTCTGAAGAACCACAAACAAGAATCAATTTATTGATTCTCAGCCCAACTTTGATTCTATTTCAAAGGTTTAGACTGTGAAGCAAACCGGGAAGGTTTTGTCAAGGACAGTTGTGACAAGCAGTCGGGTAGACTGTGTTTGTGGTGGTAGCTGGTGAAGAGGCAATCCTACCCTCTAAGGACCAGTGGTTCAAGCATTTGGAGAGCAGCAATTCTACCTGTTCTACAATTGTTTAGATAGTGAAGCTAGGGATTAGCCAAGGATTATTGTTTAGGACTTTTTGTAACAGTTCACCTCAAGAAGTTCTAGTGGAATTTTCCTCCGCACCACAGGGGAAGAGAGGACGTACAGGATTACACCACCTGGAACCTCTATAACATCCGCCTTATTTACTTTACGCATTTACTTATTTATTTAGCATTTACTTACAGCATTGTGATACATGATTGTTATACATCTCACAGTCACAACTGACATTCACCAGAATTTAGTTCACAACACTCAGTTTTCATAACAGAATAACAAGATCAATATAAAGGCTAAAATTATATCCGCTGCCAGTTGACTCAGTTTCAGCTTAAGTCAGTTTGATTTAATCTCAGCTTAGCCAGCTTAACTCCACACAAGTTTTATCTGAACCCTAATCTGTTTTAAATTCAGTTTTTGGTGACAAGTTTATTCACCCCCCCCTCTAAACTTGTGTCAGCCTTTCCAAGGGACCAACAAGCTGAATTAAGAATTCTCAAGGGATAGGAAAAAGAGTTTGGACAGAATCAACATAAGTCTGCTGTACATTCAGTAGCTGCTGAATCTGCTGAACAATCTTGTTCCTCCACTGCATTCAAATCTGAAAAGTCTTATGGTGATAGAACATGCCTTGGATTTGGAACTCAACAATCTAATAAGAGTGGATCCAGTAAGGTTACTGAACCTACTACCAGAATTGGTCCTAAGTTTGTACCTGCACAAGATCCAACTTTCAAAAGGGTTGCTGAGGCAGTAAAGCCTACTGAGAAGACTTCAAGGAAGAAAAATCAAAAGTCCAAAAGGTCAACAGCACCTAACAAAAAGGGTAAGTCCAAGGGTAAGACTGATGGACCTTCTAAACCTACTGATAGTAGACCTGCTACCAAGTCTGTTGGACCATAAAAGGGCAATAATCATAAATATTCCAAGGATAAGAATCCTAAACCTAAAAATGTCAATCATTCTAGGGATACTTATCTCAGAGGGAAAGGTAGATTGTTCCCTGCTGATGAAGATTGGAATATTCCTGCCCCTACTGCTACAAACAACAGGTATAACCATGCTTCTAGGGTAAAACCTCAGCAATGGAATCAGCAGAGGACTTATACAAGACCTCAGCAAGGACCTCAGCAGACTCCATATTATAGGGATGCTCCTAACAGACAGCAAACCTATGGTCATGCTAGTACTTCTAACAATAGAAATCACTCCAAACAGCATTACATACCAAAAGGCCAGAAAGCATATGTGAGTCCTACACAACCAAATGTTAGACCTTATGGATGTGTAGAATACATCTATGAACAAAAGTATAAAACTTTTCAAAGAAGACCTTATGGAAATTTGCCAAGGGTCATGCTTACCACTGGCCACTATGGACCCAAACAGTTTTGGGTACCTAAATTACATTAACTTTGTTTTGTAGGGTTTCTGGTACTTTGACAGTGCATGTTCCAGACATATGACGAAGAATAAGCACTGTCTGACAAACTATGTGACAAAGGATGGTCCAAGAGTCAACTTTGGCAACAAGAACACAACAGGATACACAAGAGGATATGGTACACTGGTGAGAAATGGATTAACTATCAGGAATGTTGCATTTGTGGAAGGACTGGACTACAACCTACTGAGCACTGGACAATTTTGTGACATGGGTTACAAGGTCACTTTTGACAAAGGCACATTATTGTCATTAGTGAAAGAGGTGATCAAGTTGTATAGGCTGGAAGAAGACAACAAAACATATATGTTGTGGATTGGTCTACTGATGTTCCAGAGACATGCCTGATTGTGCATACCAAGTCAGAACTGAATTGGTAATGGCATAAGAAGTTGAATCATCTCAACTTTGATGATATCAATTAGTTGGTGAAAAAGAAGTTGGTGATTGGTTTGCCTGAGATGACATTCATAAATGATGCTATATGTGATGCTTGTCAGCAAGGTAAACAAACCAAGTCAAGCTTCAAGTCAAAGACAAAACAATCAACAAAAAGAGTTTTGGAGCTGATGCACATGGATTTATTTGGACCAGTAACACCAACAAGTGTGACAGGAAAGAAGTACACTCTGGTAGTTGTGGATGATTATTCAAGATACACTTGGGTAGTATTCTGAACAAGAAAAGTGAAACACTTCAAAAGATGCCTGAACTTTTGAAGAGATTGCAAAATGAGAAAAGTTTGACAATAGTGAAGATCAGATCAGACAAGGGTACTGAATTTCGCAACAAAGTTATAAGAGAATATTGTGAGCAGATTGGTGTGCTGCATCAACTGGCTGCTGATGGTACACCTCAGCAAAATAGGGTTGCTGAGAGAAGAAACAAGACTTTGAAAGAAGCAAGAAGGACTATGATATGTGAAACATTATTGCCTGAAAGATATTGGGCTGAAGCAATTAACTCAGCATGCTATACACAAAATAGGACCTCAGTGAACAAGAAGCTGCTGAAGACACCTTATGAGATTTGGAATGGAAGGAAACCTAATATATCCTATTTCCATCCATTTGGAAGCAAATGTTTTATACTAAATCATAAGGAGCAACTAAAGACATTCCAACCAAAATCAGATGAAGAAATCTTTCTGGATATTCTGCAGTCAGCAAGGCATTCAGGGTACTGAATAAAAGGACACTGAAACATGAAGAATCAATACATGTTGAATTTGATGAACCTAAGTTCACTGGAATGGAAGATGAAGCTTCAAAACCTGCTGAGAATCAACAAGTCACTGATCCATAATGTGTTGATATTTTGGAAAGGATAAATGACTTAAAGATCTCTGACTCAGCCCCTGCTGAACACCCTGCTGATAACACTACTGATGCAACAACTGAGGCAGTTCAAGGATCTGCTGAACCCCCTGCTGAAGCAACAGCAGACCCTACTGAAGATGATGTTCCTAAGAACCAGTCTAACCAAAATCCACAATGGTTAAGAGATCACCCTGCTGAACAAGTTATTGGCAATATACAGCAATGTGTAAGGACTATAAGACAATTGGAAGCAATGTTTACTTGTTTTCTATCTCAAATGGAACTTAAAGTTGTTGAAGAAGCAATATCAGATCCAGATTGGATAATTGCTATGCAAGAGGAATGGAATGAATTTGAAAGAAATCAAGTTTGGACACTAGTGGAAAGGACTACTCATGAAAATATAATTGGAACTAAATGGGTATACAGAAACAAATTGGATGAATCAGGTACCATTGTGAGGAATAAGGCCAGACTAGTAGCAAAAGGCTATTCTCAAGCAGAATGAATAGATTTTGATGAGACATATGCCCTAGTTTGAAGATTGGAAGCTATAAGATTATTCTTGGCATATGCTGCTTACAAAAACTTCAAAGTATACGAGATGGATGTCAAGAGTGCATTTATTAATGGCATTCTGGAAGAAGAGGTTTATGTCCAACAACCTCCTGGTTTTGAAGTTAAAGATCAAGAAGATAAAGTGTACAGACTCAATAAGTCACTTTATGGTTTGAAACAAGCACCAAGAGCATGGTATGAAACCCTATCTCAATTCTTGGTGGACAATGGTTTTACCAAAGGTACCATTGACAAGACTCTTTTCAGAATCAATGAAGGAGACAGCACCCTGCTGGTACAGATTTATGTTGATGACATAATTTTTGGTTCTGAAAATGAATTGCTATGTGAAAATTTTGCTAATCTCATGAAAATCAAGTTCCAAATGTGTATGATGGGAGAGATGAACTACTTTTTGGGATTGCAAGTCAAACAAATGAAAGATGGAATCTTCATTCATCAAACCAAATACACCAAGGAGTTACTGAAGAAGTTTGGTATGGAAAACAGCACCAAGGTATCAACTCCTATAAGTACCAACATTAGATTGGATGAAGATAAAGAAGGCAAAGATGTTGATCAAAACTTATACAGAAGGATGATAGGCAGTCTGCTGTACCTTACTGCCAGCAGACCTGATATATCCTTTGTTGTAGGTGTTTGTGCAAGATTTCAATCTAAACCTAAAGAAAGTCATCTAGCTGCAGTCAAAAGGATTCTTAAGTATCTAAAAGAAACCATGGGAGTAGGGATTTGGTATTCAAAAGATGGAAGCTTCAAGGTTACTCAGATTCTGATTATACAGGATGCAAGATTGATAGAAAAAGTACCACAGGAACCTGTCAGCTGATGGGAAATAGACTGGTTTCCTGGTTCAGTAAGAAACAGAATTCAAAATCAACTTCCACTGCTGAGGCTGAATACATTGCTGCTGGAAGTTGTTGTGCACAAATACTATGGTTAAGACAACATTTAAGGGATTATGGAATTGAAGAAAGAGAAATTCCTATAATGTGTGATAACACAAGTGCAATTGCAATCACAGAAAATCCTGTTTTGCACTCAAGAACCAAGAATATTGATGTAAGACATCACTTTATAAGAGATCATGTTGAAAAGAAATATGTGGTGGTTCTTTACATCCCTACTGAAGATCAACTTGCTGATGTTTTTAATAAACCATTAGATAGTGAAAGATTTGCTAAGTTAAGGACTGAACTTGGAATCATAAAAGTTGACTGATGTATATTAATCAGCAGTGTACTGGAATTCACCAAAGGGATTAGTCTTTGCTATGTTGGGTGAGATCACTTAGCAGACTAGTCATTGGTATCAACAATTCCATGTACTTATTTATGTTTCGACAATTGAGCAAATGAAGTTGCCAAGGGGATTGGTCTTTGTCCTGTTGGGTGAGCTCACTTGACAGATCAGTCATTGATATTAAACTTCATCTTGTATTATCAGTTGGACAAAACAAGTGTTTTTGAAGATCATCAGAGTAACTCTGTCAGCAGACTATTGAGGCATCTTTGTCAGCAGCCTGCTGATCCAAGTCTACTAAAGATGAAGGCTGCTGAACTATACGTTACAAGACAGTCAAACTTAAATGAAAGTCAACAGTAATTGGATATTATTCTTATCATTTATAACCGTAGTTACAAATATCCAACGGTTACAACACGTTATGGAATCAATTAGTGGGACACGTGGCAACATCACATTTACTCCAACTTTAATCGTGGTTAAATGCTACAGTACGTGTACAGTACTTTATCTGACAATTACTACCCACTACTTTCTGCTATATATACAGACATTTACACAGAGCTGATGCATACAACTTTCAGATCGATTTTCTCTGCAAATATACTGTGTGAACACAGATTTGAAAGCTTTTTTCTTCATCTTTTTCATCTCTAATGGTGGACAAGGATGATATTCACATTGGAACAAGCCAAAGTGTCAGAGGATTTGTTGTTGATGCTAACAAAACTGAGTTGGTTATCAATATTGGTAGAAGAATCAGAAGATATGAAGGACTAGAGGATGTCCTAAATCTCAAATTGGAAAGCATCTCCTACACGAATGTTGCAAATTTTTGGAGAAACATTGTGATAAGAGATAATAGAGAGGCATTTACTACCACAGTTAATGGCCAGGAGATTGAAATTTCTTCAAACCTGCTGAGGGAAGTGTTTGTGTTTGGACCTGGAAACAATGCTCCAACAAATCCTGAATCAATGGAGCTATCAAGAATAGATTTTGTTGATAGAATAAAGACCAACAAGTCCATTAAGTCCTCACTGAGTATCAATGTGAAGCACATCCAGATGGAGTATAATATGCTGAGTAAGATTATAGCCAAGAACATTTTGGGATTCAGTGGAAGTCTTGACACATTGTCAGGACCCAAGATTGATTTGCTGATCATCATCTGCAAGAGTATGAAGTTTGATTGGGCTGGATTCTTTATACAATACATGAAGAAGGTGATAACTGAGGACAAAGATGGGACAAGAAAGTCCAAGACACTGCCTTTGGGCTTGATGATTCAGGCCCTGCTGACTCATTTGAAGGTTGCTGATGTTGCACTGGAAAAGATCAACAAGTCCAGATACAAAAAAGGAGATCAGTTATATCATCACTGGTTTGGATGATGATGAAGAACTGGATGTTGAAAGGATAGAGAGTGACAATGATGGAGATGATGATGCTGGTGGTGAGCAGGTTGAACAAGTTGCTAAATCTACTACACCAAAGAAGGCTGCTAAGAAGAGAAAGGCTGCTGATACTAGAAAGATTACTGAGATCCTAAAACCAAAGAGAACAAGGAAGCAATCAGTAGAGACTGCTGAGTCTACTGAGGGTCTAGTTGAAGTTGAAGTTACTGACCCCACTGATGTGATAAGGAAGAAACCTGCTGCTGAGATTTTGAAAGAGCAACAAAAGAAAGATAAAAGAAAGAGGAAAGCTGCTGAAATTGAAGCTGAACCACCTTCAAATAGAATGAAGGAGATTGTGAAAGAGAAGAAACATGGAAAAGGAAAAGAGTTAAGGGTCCTGGAGGACCAAAGGGAAATAGAAGAAGAGGCTGTTGAGCCTATTCCTGATGTTGGTGTTGTTGTTGAGCAACACATTGAAGAACCACAGAACCATGCTAAGGAAACTGTTCCAGACCCTACTATGGAAATTACTAAGGTTGCAACTGAACAACAAAGTGAAGCACCACACAAACCTGCTGAACCAGAACTTGTTATAGAAGTTATTGAATCTGAGCCTTTAAAAGATGTTGAGCCTTCTGAGGCTGGAGTGGTTGTTGTTGAGCAACTTACTTAAGAACCACATCAGACTACTGAATCTACGCCTGCTATGGAAATTGATACAACTACACAAGACCCTGCCATTTCTGCAATAATTCAGGGGGAAGAACAAGTTGTTGCTAACCCTGCTGATGAGCATGTAAGTCAGGGGGAACCTAGTGTTGAGCAGATGGAGGTAGTGGGGACAAATTTACTATCTGAGGAGCCTACTGACCTGATGGCATCTGTTGAGGAAACACTGAATTTGCTTGTTGAGACCTTTGGAGGACAACAAGCTGAACAACAGCTACTAGAAAGCCATCAACGCCCTTTGAGAGGAAGGAGAAGAAAAGGAAGGAAGAGTATGTTGATCCTAAACTCAAGCTGGTTGCTGATTACTTTCAATGGAAGTTTGGCTACTACAAAAGACAAAAATCAGCTGCTGAGCCAATGACAGATTTTGAGGAATGGGCTTTCGAAAAGTTAGAAGTGGATAATCTACTTGATTTGGTTAATACTTCCTTGCTGGAAATGAGGTTGATGGAAATCATTGAAGGATAAAAGGGAGAAGGAAGTATATTATTTAAAGACCCTAGGGATGCACCAGATAGTGATGATTCATCATCATCTGACTCTGATGATGATCATCCTAAACATCAAGAAGAAGCCAGTGGAACTGCATTGCCATTATCTAATGAAAAAGCTGGACAGGGGTCAACTGAACCAAGAGTAGAACAGTCTGCTGGTGCTGACAAGTCTGCTGAAGATCTGCAAAATGAGCAAATGGATGAAGATCTAACTATAGATGATTTGGAGGCTCTAATCAATGATGGGATAAATTTTGGAGATAATAGGCTGGTCAGTATGTCTGATACATTCTTAGTTGTGGAAACTGATGTGAATCCTGGTGATCAGCAGACTAAAAATTTGGATGAGGAGATGGTAATAGCACACAGTGAGCCTGACATCAGTTCTGAGGATTCAGCTCAATATCAGGAGTGGTTTGACACTCAGGATACTTTATCTCAATCTGCTGATATTCTACAGAAGGTTGCTGATGGCAGAGGAGTGCTAGAGGAAAATTTGGCTATTTTTCCTTTCATTTTTGTTGAAGGTAGGGTCCTACTCACTGAGGAACAAACAGTGATTGGACAGAGATTAGATTTGGTGATGGGGTTGGAAGGATCACCTACACATTTTGAGGAGGTTCATGTTGCTGAGGAACAAACAGCTTCTGAACAAAGGTCGGAACTGGAGGTACAGGTTGATGAGGATCAGACAGCACCTGGACAAAGGTTGGAACTTTCAATGGGTTTGGAGGAAACCCATGTACAAGGTGAAGAGATTGTTATAGCACAGGTTGCTGAAACACCTGTGAGTACAAAGCAAGCTACTGAAGTAGAGCCTACTATAGTAGAGGCTACTGGAGGAAAGGATAGTCAGTAGGCTGCTATTGATGAGGATGAACAGCTGCTGGACTATGATTTTAGTGATGAGGAGTTCCAAGTGCCTGAGGAAGAACTTGTTGCTGCTGAACCTCAACAGGCACACGGACCAATTTTTGAGGAGGAACATGTTTTGGAACCTGCACATGATCCAATTTTGGAGGAAATGTTTGGATATGTAGTTGAAGAAGGTCCTGACCCTGCTGGAAGGGATAGGAGTTGGGCCATGGTTGTCAGCAGACAGAGGGCAAATTATAATGTGGAAGAACCTGCTGATGATGCTGCTGGACACATGGATGGAGGTATGGCTGGTGCAGTACCAGCACATGTTTTGGATAAGTTGAGGGCAGTAAAAAATGACATTACACAGTTAAGAACTCAACTTAATAGACAAGAGCAAAGATTTGAAGATTTGATGAACTTGGTTGAAAATAAAGGGAGGACTACTGAAACAGTTGCTTCCAACATCACATCCACTCAGTTTGCTCTTGTTGATCTAACCAAAGATGTGAGAGGTATAAAACAAGGCAATACACTCAAAGACAAGTTCTTAAATGGGCGGTTTACCTCCATTCACAAGAAACTTGACAACCTTGCTGAAGCACACAAGCCTGCTATGGCTGACCTTGTTGTAACACTTTAACATGCTGCATTGGATCCTAAAATCACTGAGAGGATCAATTTGCTAGAGCAAACACTAGAAGGAAGGATCACAGCAGTTGACACAAGAACAGAAATTATGGAAGGTCAACTTGCAAATTTGGTCATCACACAGGAGAGTGTTCATGGCCTGCTTTCCCGTTTTGTTGATGATGTCAATAAGGGGGAAGAGAGCCAAACAACATTAGCAAAAGAGGCTGCAAGGATTTTTACTCAAAAGAAATGGGAGGCTGATACAAATGCATTCAGAGAACCTGCACCTGGCAGACTTCAGCTGACTGATGACCTCTTCAAAGAATATAAGAAGCAATACTACAACAAGAGGAGACCTTACCATGACAAGGGTTTCCATGAGGGGCTAAATTCCTTTTTGGGACTTAAGTTCCGGGAAGCTAGAGTTAAAGCTTTAAGAACTACACACAGAGGTGGTAGAGGTGGAAGAAGTCTACCTACTACAACAGCAAAAGAGTCACTGGAAGAATTCAAACAATTGTACATATGTCTAGGATTCAGCGTACACCAAATCAATCTAACTCTACCCGAGGCATGGAAATGGTGGAAGGAAGTAAATCCTCATATTGATTTTTCCCTTGTTGAAAATCAATGGATGAGAGACATGGTCAGGGAGATAAGAGAATATCAAGAGCAACAAGAAAGAGAGAGACAAGAGAGAGAAAGGAGGAACTAGATCAGCAGACTTTCATATTTCTTTATATTTTGTTGAATCTAGTTTGTAATAATATTGTTGAACACATATGATTATAATGAGAAATGACTGAATTTGTTCTGTTTTTGTTTTTATCCTTTTTGCTTTGCAGTACGGAGGGTATTGACATCATCACCAAAAGGGGGAAATTGTTGGAAAATTTTTAAGTTTTAGTGATGAGTGCCAGACTAGCTGTTATAGAGCAAAGGCAAAAAGATGTCTAGATTAAATGTATAGGCTTATTGGAGTTTGATCCTTGTATAGGTTTGATCAAACAAGCATTGTAAAAGGTCAGCTAACTTTCATCAGCAGACCTGTCTAGGTCAGTAAGGTTGCTGTGCCAGTAGACTAGTTTAGGGACCTGCTAAAGACTGAAGGCTGAGGGGTCAAACTCAGTTATTGAAGGCTAAGGGATCAAACTTAGTATTTAAAGTCAAGGATATGGAATCAGAATTTAGGGAAGTCTGTGATGACATAAACTGATTACATATACCTTGTGTACAAGGTCTAAGTTCCATAAGTTAAGTGGTGATTGGAACTTAGTTTTTTTTTTTTTTTTTTGAGGGCAAGATATTCAAGTATATTAAGTACACCATATGGCATTGTTGGAATGATAAACATTAAAATGTCTTGAGAGTATAAAAACTAGCTACAAAATAACATGCTTAATAAAACTGAATCTAAGCTTGTGAACCTCATATTGCTATGTAAGAAAATTGACTTTCGTATATCTGTATTTATTTGAATGTTATAACAACAACTCTTATGAAACAACAAAAAGCTTCTCTGTAAGGAATTTGATGCTGCTATGCTATCAGTGAGTTCAAAAAACTATAAACAACTAACTACTTCAATCAAACTCATCTTCGTTTCCACTTTGAGTTGTGAAAAATGGAGTCAGATAGTTCCTATCCAATGCTGTAAATGACGCGGTGCTTTTCTGAAACTCCTTAAGCTTCATTTTGATTCCATATCTTGATGATGATGATGATGATGATGATGGTGATTCTTCGTCATAAGATGGTGCTATGTACCTAATGTTCCGGTCATAGGTTTCAGCAATCGAGCCATCATCATGTCCATCACCCACAACCTCTAGAGCCTCCAGCATTGTACCTGTAGATCCTCCGATCAACAACACTGTTAAAACAACAATAGCAATGGTTGCTGTCAAAATCGTCTGGCCATGACCCTCTGGAAGGTCATGAACTGCTTGTAGTGCCAGAGCAAAAGTCATAGCCCCTCGGAGTCCACTATACCAAAGAGCTTTCTGATGTTTCATTGGTATTTTACGGTTTCCAGGCCGAAGTGAATTTACCAAATATGCACCGCCAAACACATTTGCAGCCCTAGCAAATCCAATGAACAAAATGGAGAAAAATATAAATCCAACATGTGACCAACTATGTTGTTCCAGGGCAATACTGAGTCCCATGTATATAAACACAAAAGTCTCAGCCAATGATGATATGAGATGGAAAAACGTAGACACGAATCTCTGTGAAATGTCGGACAGATTCGAATACGAATAATGCTTCATAACAATTCCAGTGAACAATATGGATACTATACCAGATAAACCAAGCCCTTCTGCTAGCATGTACGAAAAATACGGAAAAAGGACAAACAGACAACATTCCAGGTTCTGAAGACTATCAATATCTAAACCAGCATACTTAAAAAGAAGGGCAGATGGAACTTAGTTATGTTCAAATTGGTGTAATCTAACTTCACAATTAAAAGTTAGATAAAAGACAGTTAGCTGAAGTGTTTTATAAACACAGCAAACTTCAGACAGCTGATTGACAAGCATTTCAGCAGACTTACATACACAGGAACCTACTGAATATATATTTTGATTTAATCAAAGGTTACATTGGAAGATTGCAAGGATAAGGACAGATAACAAGTCTTGATTTTGTCAACAAATCAATGGTCAAGATTAAAGGGACGTTGGAAAGATTCAGAGCTTTATCCAATGGATACAAGTCAAAGGGTGGACAGTCTGAAAATTGACAAAAAGAAGACTGACTGTGTCAGTACTATGTACAGGGACAGAAAGCAAGTCAAGGTGGGGACAAATCTGAAACGGCTATGTTTGAATTTCAAACATAAGTCATAGGATTCCCTACTATAAATAGAGGGCTTCTGATTCAGATACAAGTGATGAAAATTGATGAAAAACAACAATCAATCTTGAGCTATCAGATTCTTATCAAGAAATCACCCTGCTGACATTACTGAGCTTAAAGCTACTGATCCAGAAAGTTCTTCAAGTGTAACCTGCTATCAAGTTACATAAAGTATACACACTTGAAGATTCCAAGCTGCTGATCATATCATCCTGATCAAGCTGCTGAAAGCTGAATCACTTGATTCAAACTTTCTTTTACAAGAAACCTGCTGAAGACAGTGAAGCATCTTTAGGTGTCAAGGACTATTGTTTGTGGTGGAGCTGGTGAAGAGGCAATCCTACCCTTCAAGGACCAGTGGAATACTTTGGAGCAGCAATCCTACCTGTTTCAAATATTCAGTTTGTGAAGCCATAGTTATTGGTGAAGGACAGACAGCTTAGGGATTATTGTAACTGCAACCTCAAATATCTCTAGTGAATTACCTCCAACATCACATGAGAAGAGTGGACTGACAGGATTACACCACATGGAACCACTATAAAAATTGCCTACATACTTTCTGCATTTACTTTCTGCATTTAGTATATTAAGCACATCAATCTACTGAAACTAGCAACTGAATCACACACTCACACTACTGAGTATCTAATACTTGGTATCATAATTTAACAACAAGTAATAAGGCTTAATTTGAATATATTCCGTTGCAACAAATTCAGTAAAATCAATAGTCAGCAAACTACTGAGCTGTCAGCAGACTGCTGAGCAGTCAGCACGCTACTGAACTTGCTGAGTTTGTTAACTCCAAAAGTTTTAAGTGTTAAGTTTATTCACCCCCCCCCCCCCCCTAAGCTTAACCAAAGCCTTTTTAAGGGACCAACACTTGCACAATATAAGGGTTAGAGAAATGCATAGCATATCGGCTATGGAAGAACAACTAAATAGACTCAGCCAAGCAAATGTCAGCTCAGAAGAAATCAAGTAAGTAAACTGAAGCAAGCTGACTGTACAAACAATTGAGTACAGCGCAGAAGAATTCAGCCAAGTAACTACACTGACTGGTCAGGCAGGCTCACTAATTAACGCGGTGCCTAATTCAGCATGTGATAAAATCAGAACTTAATCAAGGATTTAATGCAAGATGAAATAAAGGGAGAAAATCAAGATAGACGTTGGAAAACAAAATCAAAATCAAGAATTATGCAAATCGTGGAGAAATCAATAAGGAGAAAATCATGGAATTAATTTTTACGGACCATAGCAAACGGAGAGAATTTTCAAAATCCATGGGATTAAGGCTATTAACAAAAGTGTTCAATAGATGCAAAAAAAATAAGATTATAATTATCTAAGTGCTCAAAATATGCTAAACAATCCTTCAAACCCTTTGATCTCTAAAGCTTCATCTATAAATGAAGTTTTAGAAATACTTGAAAGCTTCAACGTTATCCAGCCTGAACTTGATCAACTTGTGAATCCTTGATTCACACAATCATTATTTCATCCAAAAATTAACCAATCAGAGAAGAAGCATATGTTGCTTCCAAGGACTGAAGCAATTTAAGCAGAGCCATCCGCGAAGGAATTGTGTTTGTGATTGCCGTTGAAGGACGAGTCCGAAGGAACAGTATTGGAGTTGGGTCACGGAAGCAGTCTCGGCGATTTTGAAGGAGTGATAACTCAAAGATTGTGAGGTAACTTGCGTTGTTAGGGACAATCATTGCTAATATAAAGGTGTACCAACAATGATAGTTAATTTCCTTCAATCATCACAGGAGAAGAGAGGGTTAGGTATTACACCACCCTGAACCTTTGTAAGTTTTTGTGTTATTTATTTATGCACTTACATTCCGCATTTACTTTCTATTTATTTACCTGCTTGTGTGTGCATTCATAACTTTGAAAAACGTATTTTAAGAAGGACTATTTCCGTGCATGCTTAAACCGTTAAAAAGTTTAAATCTTGATCAAGGTCATTCACCCCCCCCCCCCCCCACCCTTGATTAGCCCTTCTTTGGAAAAACAAGTGAAAACTTTTATAAGTATTTACCACATGTAAAATATTCCATAAATGTTCATATGTGCCACATCACTATACTGGTTTTTCATTGCTCTTCACTGACTCAATGTACTGCTGGTCTGGTGCTTTCTTTGATCCTTACACTTCGTTGATTCATATTTTACTACGCTATATGAGTTTTCAACAAAAATAGTATTTTTCTAACAATTAGTTGAGTGAATTCATTTGTTCTAATGGTTGGCCTGCCAACAGAGCACACCCAATATGGCAAAGGTCAACCCCGCCGGTGAAATCACTCAGCTAGTCTTCTCATCTCATTGTCGTATGCTGGTTATCTTTAGCCTAGTTCATCCATACCTAGTACTTTTCATAGTAATGAAAACCTTTCATGGCTGAGGGGTTTTTTCAAGATATCAACTAATTGATTCTCAATGGAAATGTGTTCCAACACCCCATCTCTTTTTCCACATGATCTTTGATGAAGTGATGTCTGACATCTATATGATTTGTCCTTGAGTGCAACACAGGGTTCTCTGTTATTGATAGAGTACTTGTGTTGTCACACATGATAGGAATTTTATGTTCTTCAACTTCATAATCTCTAAGCTGTTGTCTAATCCATAAGACTTGGTCACAGCAGCTACCAGCTGGTATGTACTCCGGTACAGTTGAAGATGTTGATATGGAATTCTGCTTCTTGCGGAACCATGAGACTAATCTACTGCCTAATAGTTGATATGTTCCTGATGTGCTTTTTCTATCCACTTTGCAGCCAACATAGTCTGAATCTGAGAAAGATATCAAGTCTGCTTGCAATTCAATATCAAGTCTGCTTGCAATTCAATATAACAGGGATCCTATTATGTCTCTATACAACTTCTGATCTACATGCTTTTTTTTTCATCTCTGTCAAGGTCCTAATACACATTGGAGTTTCAGAAATGCAACTTGACTCACCTCTTAATCACGTTTTTGGTGTACTTTCCTTGATTGATGAATATTCCATCCTCTATTTGCTTCAGTTATAGTCCAAGGAATTAATTTAGTCCACCCATCATAATCATTTGGAATTTTCTCTTCATTAGCTAGACAAACCTTTCACACAACTTTTCAGCTTCTGATCCAAAGATGATATCATATACATACGCATGTACTATTAATGTGCTTGATCCATCTTTTATCTTGAATAATGTTTTATCAATGGTTCCTTTTTTGAATCCCTTGCTTACTAGGAACTGAGACAGAGTCTCATACCAAGCTATGGGTGCTTTCCTGAGTCCATATGAAGCTTTCTTTCACTTATAAACTTTCTCTTCTTTTCCCTTTACTTGGAAGACATTGGTTGCTCCACATACACTTCTTCTTCAAGCAATCCATTTGGAAATGTACTCTTCACATCAATCTGGTAGACTCTGAAGTTCTTGTGATGGAGCTGCATAGGCTAAAAACAAACTTATTGCTTTAAGTCTTGACACGGGTGCATACGTTTCATCAGACTCTATTCCTTCATCTTTTGAATAGTCTCTGGTTACTAATCTGGCCATATTTCTTAATATTGCACCTTGTTCATCAATTTTGTTTCTAAACACCTATTTGGTTCCAATGATATTGGAATGATCAAGTTTGTCTTCAAATTCCCAAACTTAATTTTCTCACATTCATTCAATTCTTCTTGCATTGCAGTTGTGTAGTATGAAGCTTTGATTGCTTCATCAATTGTCTTTTGTACTACTTGTGATAAGATGCATGTCAGCATACTCTTTAGTTGTCAACTGGTTTTGACTCCTGCATTTAAATCTCCAAACACTCACTCAGCTAGGTGATCTCTTAAGCAGTTGATATCCGGTTCCAATTGAGTCTGTGTCGGGGTCTCAGCTGGTGTTTCTTCTTATTCCTCAACTTAGTATTCTAGGCATGCATTTGGCACATCTGCATTGATATATGCTGGTTCAGATGACTTTGCCTTGGTTGCTTCTTCTTTGGTTATAGTTATACCTACACTGCTGGTATTTGGTTCATCAAACACCACATGGATTGATTGTTTAACCTCCAGTGTCCTTTTGTTCAGGATTCTGAATGCTTTACTTGTGTTTGAATAACCCATAAAGATTCCTTCATCAGCTTTCTCATCGAAATTACTTAGCTTATTCTTTCCATTGTTATGTACAAAGAATTTTGCTCCAATCATGTGCTGGTGTGATATGTTTAGTTTTCTTCCATTCCACAGACGATATAGATTCTTCCCTTGATTCTTGTTGATTATTGATCTTTTCTTTGTATAACATGTTGTGTTTACTGCTTCAGCTCAAAACCTCTTAGATATGCCAGCCTCACAATCATAGTTCCAGTAGCCTCTTTAAGAGTTTTGTTCCTCATTTCTACTACTTCATTTTGCTGGGGAGTTATTGTTGTTTCTAGCTGGTGCATTACTCCATTTTATTCACAATAAATTCTGATGACTTGATTCAAAAAATCAGTCCCAATATCTGATCTGATCTTTAGAATCTTTAGATCCTTCTCATTTTATAGTCTTCTGAGTAGATCTGGGAGTTTCTTTCACGTTTCTTACTTTTTGTTCATAAACACTGTCCAGGTGTATTTTATGTAGTCATCAACCACCACTAGAGTGTGCTTCTTTCCCCTCACACCGACTAGTGTGACAGAACCAAATATGTCCATGTGTAGAAGCTCCAGCTTTCTGGTTGTTGACTGTTGTGGGTTTGACTTGAAAGAGCTCTTGTTTTGCTTACCTTTCTGACATGCATCACAGATGCTCTATCTCCTGAATGCAATTTCTGTAAATCCTTCCACAACCTTTTTATTTGCCAGTTTGTTGATTGATTTGAGGTTCAAGTGGTTGAGTCTTCTATGCCATGTCCAGCAAGCTTCATGTTTATATTGTACAATTAGGAAAGGTTCTGCTTTTGATGTGCTTCAATCCACAACATACATGTTGTCATCCCTATTTCCAAAGAGAACAAACGTATTTGTCTGTTTATGGATGATATGGAAGCCTTCTTTGTGAAGTTGACATTGTATCCTCTTTCACAGAACTGACTGAGGCTCAACAAGTTGAAATTCACCCTTTTGACATAGGTCAAATTTTGTATCTTCTGCCCATTCTTCGGCAAATATCCTTCTCCCTTGGTCTGGCCAGGCTTCTCTTTGCCTCCAAAGGTGACTTTGAGACCAAAAAATGCTTCGATGTCCTTCACCATTGTTTGCTTTATGTCACATGTCTGGCACATCTACTGTCAATATACCAGACTGCCTGCAAAATAGATTAGGAGATCTTAGATACCCAACACTATTTGGGTCCATATCTGTCAGTTCTCATGCCTCCTCCTCCAAGAGTATAGCAAAAAGGTCTTCTCCTTCGAGGAATGCTCATAATTCTAAGGCATGGCAGAATATCTCCTGACAAGTTGTCTGAAGGTATTCTAGAATACCTTTATCGCTCTTGGCACACTGACATCTACCTTCACTCTCGAGTAGACTTGTCGTGGTCTGTTCTCAATCTGCCTTCAATATCTAGGTCCAGGTCTGTGCTGGTTCTTCCCGAATCTAGGATTTGGTTTGGAACTGACCTCCTTTTGTTGATTGGAGGGGGAATGTTCTAGTCATCTAAAGAGTAGATTCTTCCTTTACCCTTCACTACGGACTTTCATGTTGTTGGATGACTTATTTTTTTGGTTTACTACACTGGCCTTACGTTTGACCAGTCCAGGATGACCTCTAGGTCTGATATCTTGCTTAGTTATAACTTTGTGACCATTCTTAGTCATAGCTTTAGACATGTGTTTTTTATTATTCTTGTGATCAGTTGTCTGTCAAAACCCAGACCTGATCTGGATCAAAACCTTTTTGGTGGTTAGTAAGTTGGTACTGAAGTAGACTTTGATGGTCTGTTGCCACTAGATGAGATGTCATCTGGTCTCTTTTGATCAGCTGAGTCTGTTTCTTTATCATCTTTGTTAGTCTTTAGACTAACAGTTCATTCTTTAACCTTTCGTTTCCCTTTTTAAATCCTCACTCTCATTTTCTAGAATCTCAGGATTCGTTTGAATTTCTTCAAACTTGGTCATAAGATTCTGTATTAGGGAATCATATTCAAGAATAGAAATAGAAGGTTTCCCAGTGCTAAAACAAAATTCCATAGGGGTTAAGGAACAGGATAATACCTCAGTTTCTTCTATCTCCTTTGCCATTAGGCACAAGTAAGCTTGCTCGTCTTCTGAGCTTGAAGAGTATCCACTATCAGCTGAGTCACTGTAACTGTTTCTCCTACTAATGCTGTTGTTTTTTGTCTCAGCTTTCAGTGCTCTTCTTATTTTCCTTTTGTCAACAAAGTGTTTCTTCTTGTCATCTGATTTGTGCCTTCGCTTATAATCATCTGTGCTCTTTTGGACAACATGAGCTGGGCATTCAGCTTTGAAGTGTCCTAGTATCTTATGATTGAAACATAAGAATTCGTCTTCTTTCTTTTTATCTCTTCTACCTCTGTCATGACTCCTTGATGACTTGTGCCTTGACGATGATCTCCCTGTGTTTATTATTTTGGAAAACTTCTCAAATCTTCTCAAAAAAAGATCCATTTGCTCATCTAGATCTTCAGTCTCTTTGCTGGTGCTGTCAGAGGTCTTCTGTTAGTTACTCTGCTTGGGTGCTACCAGTGTGTTGATCTTTTGTATCTCAGCTTTGCCACCTTCTTCATTGTTTAACTCAAATTCATGAGCCTTCAGCTCTGACATCAAAGTCAGAGTATCAGTCTCACTCATCTTTGGGATTCCTTGTTAGACAGCTATCTTGATCCTCCATCTTTCAGGTAGACCTCTCAAGATCATCAGATAGACCTCCTTCTGTGGATAGGTCCGACCAAGCCGGTGCAACTCACTCATTATGGCAGAGAATCTAAGGTCCATCTGCTCCACTGATTCACTAAGCTTCATCTTGAAGTTTTTGAATTCTTTTTTGTCATAGATAATTTGTTCTCTTTAATGGCCTCTAATCCTTTGTTGATTAATGCAAGCTTATCCCAAATTTCTTTTGCCAATTTGCAGTCCTTAACCGTCACAAATCATATAATTGTTGAGGGTCTTCATGATCATATCTTTGGACATGAAGACCAGATTGACTATTTTTCTATCGTCTTAAGTTCATTCAGCTTTGGGTTTTTCCACCCAGCTACCCATATCCGCTCCAGCTGAGACTTGCTTCATAATCTATTAGGGCCCTTTAGTGATGACATCTATCATCTCCTCGTGCATAGAAGCAAGATATGAAAGTATACAGATTCTGTATTCTTCAAAAGTATTAACATTGAATACATGGATCATAGATATGAAACTCTGAGATTCCATGAATGCAAGATTTTATAAAAGCTTTGAATGAGTCACTAAAAAAACACCGATATCTTTGTTACCAAAAATCAAATCTGAACAGGTTCTGATTGAATGAACTCCGCTCTGATACCAATTGTTAGTCCCAGAGAAAGGCGAGAACAATGGTCAGAGATGGGTGAATAATGACCTTGTTCAATATATTTTGGAAACTCTTTGTTAAAGATAGAGTGCAGCGGAAATGCCTTTCATAAATACGTTTTTCAAATATGATTACGTACACAAACATACGGAAAGTAAAATGCGGAATGAAAGTGCAGAAAATTAATGTGGTGAAAGTAAAGAACGCAAGGTTATGGAGGTTCGAGGTGGTGTAATCCTCTAGTCCTCTCTTCTCCTGTGATAATCGGAGGAATTCACTATTGTGGTGTACACTGGTACAATAGTGTGACAATCCTTCACAACACCAATTGGTTTCACTATCTGAGTGACCATGATGGCCTTTTAGTAGTGTCCAAAATCACCGGCAGTGTACCGGGTCAACTGTACCACAAGTTGGCGAACAAGGTCATATCCCACGAGGAATCTAGTTAAGTACCGAAGTCAAATTTGTTCTTAGTTCAGGTCAATCTAACTTTGAAAGAAGGCGATTTGTTATGATCACCGGGTGCTATCAACTATAGTTCAAAGTGTAAAAGGGTAAAATAAATGATATTTAAGGATATAGCCAAGTTATGATCCAAGTAACTACTTTCTCCCCCTAGTCTATATCCGGAAGTGAATGTTACCTACCAACCTACCATGTATGTTCTTGATATGTTTAATGGTGCAATCTCCAAAAATATCTAACTAGACACTGATACCGTAATCTGGTGCACTATGTTAGATTCCACAGTACGTTTCCGGATTTAACAGACCTAACATGCATGACCTCTTTGAGACGATCAACTTGCGTTGAAACCCTCACTCAAGAAACAAGACCCGAACAACTCGACTAGTTTTAGGTAGTAATCCTAGAACCCATTTTCCCATATGACCTCGCAAAAATACATATGTAAATATAATGTGTGTGATAAATCATTGATTCATGACGTCAACGAAGGCATAAAGAATAAGTGCTAGGATATAAACATCAAGAATCTTGTAATTTAAACAACAAACGCTTCCATTAATCAACTAAAGTTCGATTTCACTAATCTTTACGTAACTCGGTTATAAAGAGATTAGCTACTCATAATCTTGTCAAAATCACAAGAAACTAAAATCAAACACAAAATAATCAAAGATAAGAAGAAAATAAAGTTACCCATACTATTAAGATGAAGAAAAATTGAATCTTTGAACAAAGTCCCGTTGATCTCGCGTCAAGAAATCTTCGGCGTGATCCAAGTTACAAAATTTCTTCACCAAAACTAAATTAAAACTGATATAATATCCATCCAAACTAAGGAAAAGAGAAAATGAGGCAAGGACACAGTTGGGGAAGATGATAATGTCTAAAAATGAGGGAGAAAAGCTTTTATACTCCCCAAAAAAGTTGCCCTACAAATAATTAATTTTTCCATTTTGGGTCAGAGGTGTGTACCTCTTCCCAGAGTTCTAGGCCTCTATCAAAAGTATCTTCTTCTTGCAGGCGGACAGAGGTGTGCACCTATGGCTAAAGGTGTGATCCTCTGGGGCAATGCCATAAAAAATGTAAAACCAGAAGCTAGAGGTGTGCACCTCTGGCTACAGGAATGGGCCTCTAGCAGGGGCACCAAAAACCAGAAGCTGGAGGTGTGCACCTCTGCCCAGAGGTGTGGGCCTCTGGCAGAAAATCACCAAAAACTTTGTTTTCTCATCGTTTCATCCCCGGGCTTCGGATAAACTTCTTTCTTGACTTATAACTCGCCTTCGGCCATCGAAACCACTTAAAATCCTGCACATCACAACTAAAAACACCACATACAATCCTCGAAAGACAATATAGCTCCAAAACATACATTAATTCACCCAAAAGTATGAGATATTCGGACTATGAAATCTTAGCCCTCGAAATACGTAACATGGTGAATATGCAACTGAAATCAACCAAAATGTCCCAGAAACATGCTAAATGAACTGTAAACAGGGGTAAACACACAACTAAAGTGGTAGAAAGGTTGACTCTCATCTGACCACACCCTGACAATTCCAATTTGCTTCAGTACTTCCACTCTCCGTTGTTCCATCAGAAAGCCATTCAAAAACTATCACAATCTCACAAATCCTTGATATATATCTGCTTCAGTTGTATCAGTCCTTCAAAGATTGACCGATTCTTCACTGATTAGAACAATCTATCTTTACATTAGCAAGGGTTGAATCGAATGATTCAATGTGATTCAATCCCAGACTAGATGTTTCAAAGTAGCTTCTTTGATTTCTAAGAATTGATTATTTTCTAGATATAACCTTTGAGTTCTGAGTGTTTGAATGCTTTTAGATCATAGATACTCCTTTTTGTCACTTGTGTTCTCTCTCTCTTTATCCTTCTGATCAAGCCTTCTATTTATAGGCTTCAATCTTTGGGATTTTGAATATTTTCATCTGTTGGCTATTTATTCCTGGGAATTTAATGCCTTGATTTTTCCTTATTTGATTCCAGTGATTTATGCAATCCTTGTTTGTGAATTTATTTGCCAACATTCTTCTTTGATTATCGTCCTAAATATTCTCTGATATTATTTCATTGTCATTCCTTGTTTTTAATCACATGTTTTTCCTGATTCAGATGACATCTTTTCACTCGGCTGACTCATACTCAGCTGATGGCTTTCTATGCTGATTTCTTCTCTACTAATGTGATTTAGCTGATTTCAGTCAGCCGATTTGTTTTTCTTATCTATGACCCTTAATTGGGGTAAGGTCAGAGTACACCATATTTAAAGACCATTGTTTTCTCCTTTAACTGATTATATTTAGGTTTACCCAAGGCCATCACGGACTTCCTTGGTTGCAAACCGGTCCATAGGTCTTCCTTAATGAGTCTGATTCCTCAGTCTTCTACTTAGAAACTCTTGATCTACCTTCTCTTCACTAAGCTTATCTATCATGGTGCTATTACAGTGCTTAGTCTGAAAAACCAATACAAGGTAAGACTTCTAGTAAGCCTATACATATGATAATTTCTATACTCATTTCAGACTCCTATAACAGCTAGTCAAGCCATCATAAAAACTATATTTTTTCCAACACTTCATGCGGTGGAAAAGATTTTGAGAAAACTGTCCTTGATCTTGGAATCAAGGTTTTCAAGTCTCACCGCATCGAAAGTATTATCGCCTCGGGGGGCAACTTTTTTCCAGAATTCTACACAACGTCACTCTAGCTTACCTCTCACTAGACCTTTCACAATCCTCACTGAATATTGCTGCCCATTAGCCCAACATCAACTATTGTTGCCTTCTTCGACTCAAACCTAACCTACCTCACATGAATGTTTATCAAGTAAAAAAAAACCGCACCATCCATTTGCTTGGCGTCTTTGGATGCGGTAGGATGAAAAAAAAAGCTTGACGTACATCCAAATTACTTTTTATTGACTCAAAATAAAAGGAGAAATAAATCTAAGGGATAATAAGTAGTTATGAATTTATAGTCTTAAATTGGACTTGTTTGATCATCCTTAGCTAGATTCTCGGACTTGCGCCCGCTAGACTTTCACTCGGGAAGCCTTCATATAAGCATGCTCCCCTCATTTCTCAATCAATGCTCTTCCCTTGCCCTTAAGGCTCAGGAAGTAGCATTCTTCTTTACTTTCAAGAAGGACGGTTTCTCTGACTTCCTATATGGGTTCTGATTCTTATCTCATAGCCCTCTTGGACAGCACGCTAGGATTCTCTCTCCAGCTCTGATTCTTTACCTTTATGCTTTGAGCTTCCACATTCTATTCATTTAACCTCTCTCCGTCACTATGCGGGGTGGGCTCGTCTATCTCCATAGGAATGGGTGGACCTGCCTCCCAGGGCGCTTGGAAGTGAAACCTCCATCGTTTTATCTCAGTAGAATAGTCATGAATTCCTACTCAACTGATCCTAGTAACACAACATGTTTTTAAACCCCCTCAATACCTTGCCAACTTGTGCTCAGGCATCTTAAAAATATGAGCTTACCACTTGGTAGTCTCCAAGTCGATTCTTAATAGGGTCCAAAATCTTATAGGATATACAGTGATTGTTAACTCTCAAGATTATTTCCCCATTGTCTATGTCTAATAGTGCTTGACTATGGGCTAAGTGTGGACGTCCCGGGAAGATAGGGCAACTCGATCTCAGAAACATCCATGAATATGAAGTCAGTCGGGTAATTAAATCCTCTTATGCTGAAGGCGATCGACGAACCGCATGTTTTCACGGCGGTTCATCTTAATTTGGGAACCTGCCTTTTGGGAAAGAGACAATAGGATCACATTGATGCCTTCGCCTGAGTCATAGAAGGCTAGGCCTAAAGATTTGTCATTTATGGTCACAACTAACCTAAAACTACCGGATCTCCGAACTTCTCAACCTCTTCGGGGTCTGAGAACTCCTAAAACGTCGAAGGCTCTAAAGCCAGACAATATTCTGACTCAGAGTCAGAAGAAATCTCAATGTACAAAATAGAAGACTTACCTCACCTTCATCGCTCATAATCCTCTAGGTTTGCCTCTCTGGCCCTCCTTGCTGCATCAAAGTCAACACTAGCACTTTGTCTCATATTATGGATTCTACTTGGCTTTCTTCGATATTAACCAACATGAACTGAAAGTGTCTTAGCATTGAATATAAAATTCTTCTCACGTAGAATTGTGACAGTCTTCACGCTGCAGAAAACCATATTGTATTGGATCAGGAACTATTTTCGCAAAGCCTGTAGTAGAAACAAAAAGAAAACAAAAGCACAGTTAGCAACTTCCGCTTAAGTTGGGTTTTTACTCCAAATACTGCAGACCTACTAACTAAAAACAAACAAAGACTAATTCAGAAACACGCAAAAATTGAAGATTACATTTTCTAGTTCTCGTCGCGTCTAAAATTTTGTCTCGGCGATCCTCAAATTCTATTTTCTTGTTGTAACGAAAACACAGACTTAGAAAAAATGACTCAAGACTATAAAAATAAAAAAATTCTCAATCATAATTTAGCAAATTTATTAAAGAATTTGGCACACATCCCCGTCAATGGCGCCAAAAACCTTGATCGTGTGTAAGTCACTGATACGAGGAAGAGGACTAGGTCAATCGTAGTAAAGAAAACGAGCAAGATTCGATCCCATAGAGACATGGCAAATTCTTCTAATAAATGTACTAAGCTATGGCTAAGAACACATAGAGCGCTTATAGACCAACATGAATAGAAAACAAGTAATAATGATTCCCCCTTCCACCTCCTAGTCAATCCTCCCAACTTTGCGTTAATTATTCTATCATGATTAGCCACCTGTAATTATCTAGAATACCAGATTCATAAGTTAAGTCAATTAATTAACTAAGAGTGCAGTCCTCTAAACTCGTCTTACTTCTCATTGATCAGACGTCTATATGCAGTTAACCTACCTTAGAAATTGGCGGCGTAAAACCGTGCACCTTTCTAGGAAGCCATCGACAATGACAGGCAGTACCCAAAAATCGATCAAACTATCCTAACTAGCACTTCAACTACATTCCATCATGATAATTTACGAAAAAGATTACCATAATGGCCAGGTCTAAATACACGTTAGTTAAACCTGTCGATCAGACGTAGCTGACGCCGAAACACTAGAATTTGGGATTCTAAGGTTGTCTCTGTTAGGTGTAGTGCCCGAAAGACAATTATGTAATTGTTTTAGGACAGAATTAATAATTCATCTTATTATATGCATGTATGCATATAATTAGGACACTACTGAAAACCCTAAGTACCTCGTTTATGTAATCACATAACTCAGTGTATGGCTATACACAAGAGGATTGAGTTAGTGAGATGTACTTAAAATTAACTTAGTCCATAGCATTTATTAATCTGAGTACGAGTCTCAAGATTAATTTGCTAATAATGCACCCAGAACACTTTAGGTGTGATAGTCTTATCCGGACTGTGGGTAATAGGGTACCTAGTGCGGAATTTATATATGATGATAATCATATACGGCTGGACCGATTTGATTTGAGTTCTCGATATAATTCCATGATCGAGAAGTCTTATCGAATCACAAGATGATCATATATGGATTAATCTCAATCCTGAGGTGATCACAGACAACTGCTTAGACTAGGGTAGAGTTTGATGTGTTAGTAAGGATCACTTCGCAGTATGTGGTCCAACACTTCTCGTTGGCTATACTCTGGGATGAGTGAGTAGTCTGTGCTATTACAGAAATGGAATCCATTCCTTCCATCGGGAAGTAGACAGACAGTTCCCTGATTTGTTAATCCTAGAAACCGATCGATGGCGCCAGTTCATATTATATTAGTTATGAACTAATTGATCACTAGGGGTTGATGGTAAATAAGGATAAGATGTTTCAAGAAGGGTTTACGGAGATATCCCGAATCGAAATGAACAGTCTATGGAGGATTTATCCGTATGTAATGATTATATCAGTGGACGCTTATCAACTCATAGTTGAGTATATGTTATCTATATTCGGCAGAGTTCAGTTTCGGGTTTATGGTGGTGTAATCCCGGAATTAATAGATTGAATATTATTGTTCGGTCTGACAGATAATATTATTTAATTTATTGTAGCTACTGAATATGGGTCCATGGTCCCGACGTGGCTCCTAATATAGCATATACGTTTTCTCATCGCTTCACCTCAATTATAATTAAATAGTTGGATTGGACTATTTAATTGATATGTGGATTAATTATTTAGTTGGACTAGATAATTAAATACATGGAAAAAAAAATTCATGGACTCGGCCCATTGTGTGTAAAAATGCGTGTAGCCCTTAATACCTAGGGTTTGGCCGCATTTTATAAGTATTAATTAATTATTGGGAATTTAGTTTTCTTGGATAATTATTTAATATATGATTTAATCATTTATTTGTTAAATGATAAATCATGGAATATTAGATAATATATTTATTTATCCTAATTTGTTTATATTTATCTTTTATTTGAAATAAGGATTAATTTAATAATTATCTCTTAATTATTAAATCCTTTGAGGACAATGATTACTCTCCTATATAAAGAGAGTTCTCCCAAGCCTTTTGACATCACATATAATGCGACATACATGAATGTTGGAAGTTTAGAATTTTCGGCTTCAACACTAGGGTTTCGAGTTGGGATAATCCTCGGGAATATTCCGGTAGCATATCGAGGAGGTTCGGCGGCTTGAAACACCATCCACCTGGTGGTGCTTGGAGACACACGTTGGAAGACTGTGGCTTCTCATCTAGCTTGGATTTTGGATTGAAGATTGTTCTTGGATTTTATTCACCATAAACCGGTAAGCAATCTAACCCCCTCGTAGGTTTAGATCTATTGTATTTACGTATTTTGGTTGACTAGATCTAGATCTTGTACTTTCCGCTGCATAATCGGGTGGATCTATGATCCATCCGGCGATATTACATCCTACAAGTGGTAGCAGAGCCTTTGATCAATCAATCAAAGTATGTAAATTTTAGATCTAGGAGTGGAAAAAGCATGTTTAGATTGTTTTTTTGTTTTTCGTTTGCTTTTCTATATGCATCGAAATTTATTCATGTATGTTGCCTTGTGATTGTCGTGGTTGAAGAGATGGATTGGGTTTGGTATTGTTTACTCGTTAGATCTATTGTAAACTCATATAAATTTGTTTATATGAGTATAGGAAATTAATTTTGTAATTTTAGTTTCCTCGAAGTAGATCTGTTTTGTTTCTGTTCGGTTTTTTATTTATTCCCGGAGATTGAACCATTGAAACGACAATCCCTCCAGTCAGAATGAAGAATAAAAGTTGATGAATAGGCCCTCAAAATTTCGTGACGATCGGAGTCCATATCGATGTCCAATCGTTACAATAAAGTTGTTGTTGTGTTGTAAAAGCACTGCAGCCCCAGCTGTTAGTTCGTCGAATTTCTGGATGAGATTGGACCGTTGAAACAAAGATCCAACCGTTCAGATTGAAGTAGGTGGAGTGAAGAACAGGTCCATAATGTTTCGTGACGATCAAAATTCGTTTGGATGTCCGATTATCGATAAAACGCGGCAGCAGCAGATTAGAAAATAGTAAACCCTAGTTAGGGTTTGTGTTTTTTTTAATAGGTTTGATACGGGGGTACCAACGATCCATCTCGGTGTTTATTTTCTCCTTTATTTTTTCGTGTATGATTGAAATTATGTGATAGAAACCGGAAAATTGCCATGACATGCATCATATCATGAATCCACTCCAATGCATACATGTAGCTAGTTTATTTCGCATAAATTAGGCATGTATAACTCGTATAATTAGTTAAAAGCTTTTTTAATTAATATGTGGTAGTTAATTAATTAAGTAACTAATTATTAAAACCGAGGAACCGTGTTTTGTCAATCATTACGATTTTAGTGATGGATTCACGGTGAATCCCACTTAGATAAATCGTTGAGTTTTCGGTGAACCCACCTTAAACAGAAACGAGATTACGCTTTGGTTGACAACATAGAAATCGGAAAATCTTAGTAAATGGGTTCGGAAATGGTCTAACCATGGTTGGGCGAGTTCAACCGAGCTTCGGCTCGATCGACTCCCCACCACGTGTGATGTACGTTACAGTGGTTCGACAAGACTTAGCATAGCCGATAAGCCTTCGGGCTAAACGGGGCTTCTCTTGCCGGATCAGCCTGAACTGTCACATATGTTCCAACGAATAAGACGGCGTAGGCTTGCCTACATAACCGACCCTGTTCGGAGTACATGATTTATTGTTTCTTATTATCAAGACCAAAACCGTAATTTGTAAACCCATCACTTTTTCAAATTATTGAGTGGGAGCGGGGAAGGCGACAGCCAACCCCACGGCCTCTATTATAGATGCAAGCACGTGAGAGAAGGGTGACGCCTCGAGCCACTTTGATTTCGGCCCCTTACAGATGGTGTTCACCCCTATCAAATTTCAAGGCTTGGTCTCCAAAAGGATAGGATTTTGGGTACTCGTTGAGTCCCTGACCGACCCTACGGCGGCATCTCAGGGCGTACTTTGAGATCTGATATAGTAGGTCACACTCTTTATGGATATTTTCGAAATATCTAGGCTAGAAAAAGGAAGGTAATCAATGATTAAGGTCCGGAATGTCTGATTCCCGTGAGATGTTCGATTCTCGAAGCTTAATAATTGAGAGAGATTTTCTCAGTTTAACCGTCACCTCTTTGACCTACCCTATGGTGGCACTGAGGTGCGAGGTTAAATCCTTGGAATGGTAGGATAGACTTTAAACAAGTTTATTATTCCTAAAATAAAAATCTAGTAGTGAAAATTTAATTTTTTGAATTTAACTTTCTTTCATCTTTTACAACTTTAATCTCTAGGCTACTAAACTGTTAGTAATAGGACTTCATTAAAAATGTGGAAGTAACAAGTGCGTTGTAATTATCAAAAGAATGCAATTAATTTTTCGGAAGAGATTTTTCCCTTGAGTCTTTAAAAACTTAAGTGACATAGTATAGGTATGTCACGGATGTCACTCGTGTTGAACGAGAGACGACCATACTTAGTTTACAAAAGATGATATAGGACTATCAGATAAATTCATTTAGTGAATTTTAAAAGTGTAATTACACAACAAATTTCTAAATTGAAAAATTGGAAAATCATATACATAAGGCGTTGCTAGTTAGACGGTATTTGGAACCGATAAACTAGTGGGAGCCTTAGTCTTATGATTTGTTGTTTTTCTGAATCATTAGGAATGTGTAATGGACTGCACAGGAGTTTCTCCATTTATTGAAAAAACTAGAATAAAGCGTTGCCAGTTAGCAGTATTTGGAACTGATAAACTAGTGGGAGCTTAGTTCTGACTGTTTTTCTAATCTTGGAAAAATCATAAATACAAAGCGTTGCTAGTTAGACGGTGTTTGGAACCAATAAACTAGTGGGAGCTTTATTATGATCTCTCAAACCATTTGAACAAAGTGTTGCTAGTTACACGGTATTTGGAACCGATAAACTAGTGGGAGCTTTGGTCTTATGATTTGACGATTGAAAAATCGAATAGTCCAAGCTAGTAACACTATCATTAGACATCCCACAGTTCAAGAGTAGTGCCTACTCAAACGAACTGCTAGTTCAAGACTGTTTCCATTTAAGGAAAGTCGAGAATGGGAAAGAATGTTTATACGTGTTAGTCATCAAAACTAAGTAGTTTTAAGGCTAAACCGGAAAATTAATAACTTGGAAATTAGAGGATAAGGAAAGTGATTTCGTATCACTGACCAATGCATCCTTAGCAATTTTCTCAAAAGCTAAGTTCTTTGGAAGAACTAGGTAGCTTTGCATTAAACGATAAATAAAATAGACAACGGGCAGTTATTTCAGATAGACTAGTGGGAGTGATATAAGGAAATGAATCTCGGATTCAATTCTTGAGTATCACAGAAAATTCATTTTCTCTTTTCGGATTCGTTGGAACGAAAGTATTCATTTTCAATAGGATAATTTGTTTGTCTTATTGACGATGAATATAACATTCGTAGCACGAACCCATGACTCGGAATTTTGTTTGATAAAGTCAGAACCACTAAGCATTGTTGAAAAGGTATTAGTAACACATCTTAAAATATATAAAAGCAAATGGTTTCCGTATTTCGATAAACGCTTCTTTCTATTCTATTAATTAGTGCATATTCCCTAAAGACAAGATCTGAAGACTGGCTTAGGGTGATTCCTATCTCCCAGTCAAAGGAACAATGACTAAGTTTCCTTTCAATCAGGAAAGGGTAATAGATTTAAAGAAGTAACATAGCTTGTTCATAACAACCTTCGTGGTCATATGAAAGGTACAAGCTAGTGGGAGCTTTTGAAGTAGTGACATCTTGTTTGACAACTATTCGAATCCGGTAAGTTTATCCAAAATATTTGGAGGAAATATCTGATTTCACCAGAGATAGAGTATTCCATACTCAGAAATAGGTTATTGCGTAGTCTTCGGGACTGATGCTCGGCCTGCCTCCCAGTGAAATGTTTTCACTAAGGGATACACCATAAATTTGCCTTATATAGTTATTGATGTGCTACGATACGCTGCTGAACTCATTTAAAATATTGGTTGCAAAATAACGGTTTATGTTGTAATGAAAAACCGACAAGTCTACCTAGTAGATGCCAAATCATTTGTTGATAAGGAGTGAATTCGGTTCACTCCACTTCCGTAAATAGAGACATTTAGCATTTAGTGCTTGAAGGTAGGACTGGAAATTTTGCGTACACGTTCAGGTCGTGAAATATCTTAATACATTGAGTAAAGGTTGGTTATAAAACTCGTAAAATCAGAGAATGACGGTTATACTGTCAAACTCAGTCTGATAGAGTCTATAAATCAGAGAATGACGGTGATTCCTTAAAAGGTAGAGAGTTAACCAGACCGTGATCTCTCTTACCACATAGTCTTGCTTGATTTCATCAGAAAGCGGGAAATAGGGGTGATTCCCTGAGTCTTTCTTGCCGAACAACGGAATCTGAACTCATTCAGAACAGAAGGGTTTTAGCTAAGAACAAATAACGGATTTGTTACAAAGCAGAAAATAAGGGTGATTCCCTAAGACCTTTTTACGAGACTAACGGTATCTTAATTTATTCAGAAAGAACCTTTGGCGGATGCCTGCCATAGCTCATATCCTTTGGGGATTAAAGCAAACCTCTAGGTCAGTTCAAAGTCATATATTTTTTAATATGTGGACTTGACCAGCATGTTGATAAGTCTTTCATAGACTAGGCATCAATATTAGTAAAGTAGTATGTAGATTAGTGTTTGTGAATGGTAACACTGAAACTGTTGGAAACAACATGGGTGTGTTATCTGAAGTCAGAGTCTAACATGCCATCGGGCTATTTTCTAAAAGAATTTGACTGACTCGAATTCTCAAAAATAAGCAATTGGCAATCCCATTCATCCATCTCAATGGTTAAGATGTTCTTGCATAGAGGAATGCAACATTCAACGATGTAGTCTACCCTACCTCTCAGGAATGCTTGTCTAAACCTGTGAATGAATACTAAATGGGATGTTTAGTGAATCCTCAAGTCTCTTCGGGAGAATGAGGAATAATATGCTAGTTTATTCAGGTGCAAACTAGAACATAAGTGATAACACTGATTCTGGCTTTAGGTCAGATTGAGGATGATCGTCAAATCGATCTCGGTCTCAGTGTTTACTCATGTGATGAAGTATTATCCAGTAAGCCAATACCACTTCATTGTGAAAACATTGGAGAGGTAGCTCATAAGGATTTTGCAATCACGAGAGGTCATAAGCATATTGAAATCATACCACCGGATTAGATGGAAAGGCGACGTTTCGATCCCAAAGATTGACTCAAGCCGCCAACCTACCTGATCAGTGTACCAAGTCACATGGTATTCGGATTCTAAGTACGCGCCGGGTCGCTGACCTACCACTGCGGCGGCACACTCCGGTCGTGCTTGGAAGGATGGATTACTAAGATGCGCTTGGAGGGTATGATTCCTGGGGATATGTCTCACTTGTTTTGAGCAAGTGGGAGAATGTTGTAGATATAAATATAAAGGGTGTGCTCTAAAACAATTAATCCACTTGCTTTTCGTGCAAGTGGGAGATTTTTAGGTGTAGTGCCCGAAAGACAATTATATAATTGTTTTAGGACAGAATTAATAATTCATCTTATTATATGCATGTATGCTTATAATTAGGACACTACTGAAAACCCTATGTACCTCGTTTATGTAATCACATAACTCAGTGTATGGCTATACACAAGAGGATTGAGTTAGTGAGATGTACTTAAAATTAACTTAGTCCGTAGCATTTATTAATCTGAGTACAGGTCTCAAGATTAATTTGCTAATAATGCTCTCAGAACACTTTAGGTGTGACAGTCTTATCCGGACTGTCGGTAATAAGGTACCTAGTGGGGCATTTATATATGATGATAAACATATAGGGCTGGACTGATTTGATTTGAGTTCTCGATATAATTCTATGATCGAGAAGTCTTATCGAATCACAAGATGATCATATATGGATTAATCTCAATCCTGAGGTGATCACAGACAACTGCTTAGACTAGGGTAGAGTTTGATGTGTTAGTAAGGATCACTTCGTAGTATGTGGTCCAACACTTCTCGTTGGCTCTATTCTGGGATGAGTGAGTAGTCTGTGCTTTCACAGATATGGAATCCATTCCTTCCCTCGGGAAGTAGACAGATAGTTTCCTTATTTGTTAATCCTAGAAACTAATCGATGGCGCCAGTTCATATTATATTAGTTATGAACTAATTGATCACTAGAGGGTTGATGGTAAATAAGGAAAAGATGTTTCGAGAAGGGTTTACAGAGATATCCCGAATCGAAATGAACAGTCTATGGTGGATTTATCCGTATGTAATGATTATATCAGTGGACGCTTATCAACTCATAGTTGAGTATCAGTTATCTATATTCGGCAGAGTTCAGTTTCGGGTTTATGGTGGTGTAATCCCGGAATTAATAGATTGAATATTATTGTTCGGTCTGACGGATAATATTATTTAATTTATTGTACCTACTGAATATGGGTCCATGGACCCCGACGTGACTCCTAACATAGCATATACGTTTTATCGTCATTTCACCTCAATTATAATTAAATAGTTGGATTGGACTATTTAATTGATATGTGGATTAATTATTTAATTGGACTAGATAATTAAATACATGTAAAAGAATTTTTTCGTGGACTCAGCCCATTGTGTGTAAAAATGCGGGTAGCCCTTAATACCTAGGGTTTGGCCGTATTTTATAAGTATTAATTAATTATTGGGAAATTAGTTTTCTTGGATAATTATTTAATATATTATTTAATCATTTATTTGTTAAATGATAAATCATGGAATATTAGATAATATATTTATTTATCCTAATTTGTTTATATTTATCTTTTATTTGAAATAAGGATTAATTTAATAATTATCTCTTAATTATTAAATCCTTGGAGGACAAGGATTACTCTCCTATATAAAGAGAGTTCCCATAAGCCTTTTGACATCACATATAATGCGACATACATGAGTGTTGGAAGCTTAGAATTTTCGGCTTCAACACTAGGGTTTCGAGTTGGGATAATCATCGGGATTATTCCGGTAGCATATCGAGGAGGTCCGGCGGCTTGAAACACCATCCACCTGGTGGTGTTTAGAGACACATGTTGGAAGACTGTGGCTTCTCATCTAGCTTGGATCTTGGATTGAAGATTGTTCTTGGATTTTATTCACCATAAACCGGTAAGCAATCTAACTCCCTCGAAGTTTTAGATCTATTGTATTTATGTATTTTGGTTGACTAGATCTAGATCTTGTACTTTCCGCTGCGTAATCGGGTGGATCTATGATCCATCCGGCGATATTACATCCTACAGTGTCGTTGTGGCGGTAAAGACCGCCGTCATAGCGACTATGGTGAATCCTACTTCTAGGTTACATGTTATGATTCTGGTTATTATTGGTGAATTATAGTGAATCAAAACATGCATATTAATTAATAGGGCATCGAAACATAGCTAAACAACCATATTAATGATATGAAGGAACGTTCAAAACTTCATACCTTAACAATGAAGGCCCAGCGTGATCAACTCTAGCTAGTTAATTGCAGGGGTGTAGAAGGGAACCAAGAACTCACATTGAAAGGAAAAGAAACTTTATTTCATACCAAGAATAAATAATCAAGAAGTATGATATGAAGTATCGAAAGTATGTGACATATGACTGCTACATGCCTTATATAGGTGTTGTAGCCGACTTAGACTCTATAGAAACACTATCCGACTTAAACTAATCACGTAAGGCGGTGCACTAATTTCCTTAACTCGCCGCGGCTGGGCCAAACTTCCAGGCTTTCCACAGATAGTCTTCCTGGACCTCTTCTATCAAGCCCAATCCTTTATTTCCAGCTCTGACCCAATACATCCTTACTTCCGGAAATGGCATTGCCTGAAAATATGCAGAACAAAGCAAAAAAATATTGAATCCAAAGGTAAAACACGCAAATGCAAAATCACGAACCAAGAACTACTCACTCACTATGTAATTGACACGTAAATCATACAATAATTACACCGTTCTTTTCAAATGAGAATAATTCAGGGGCAAACCGGATAAGAAATGTAGCATTATATTCACGGTCATCAATATCCCTTCACAATCTTTGACTTTGTTCCGTTGCTTCCACGGAAATATTTTTCTGAATCCGTCACTAAATGTGCATCGATACAAATGTTAAAACATATATATATATATATACTAGCCTAAAACCCGTGCCATGCACGGTCTTATTTGAATTTACGAAAATTGGACATTCAATGTAAATATATGATGAATGATGACATTCTCAACTATATATGTCATATATCCAATATCATTAACATAAAAGTTAACGATTGGTACGATGTACGTATACCACAATATCAAATTACCTAACCATCACATGTTCCCTCCACCCTACTACCAAACCCCCACCCCAAATCATGTTTTCACCAAAGTATCCAACTACATCAAGCCCTCACTTACGAACATGCCCTGGCATTGATATGGTACACCAGTCCAATTAACTTCCGAGCGTTAATTATATTATGACCCTAAAAAAATAGATGAAAATTTAAACATCAAGTTGATTTCAGTAAACTCAACAACTAAGAGACGGTTAAATTCTATATGTTTTAAAAAAAATTAAGCAGATGCATTTAAAGCAAACTAATTATGCATTGCTCGAATGTAAACACCAAGAAAGAACATGTATGTGTTGAAGCCAAAGCAACAACATGAAAACTTTAATACATTTATGAGTAAAGAGAACTCGTGTTTTAGGTTAATGGATGAAAAAGACCACACCCCCTCCAATAAAAGAAAAAAAAACTTGCATTCAGGTGAAAATGAGTGTAGCTAGACTTATTTTTAACAATAAAAATTTCTTTTATTTTAAATTTCAAATTAAATCTCTCCTTAATCAACGCATAAATCACTCTTTATAATCCCTCAACCATAAGAACTCTTTATTTCAAATTTCAAATTAAAACTCACATTCATCATCAGTGTAGAGAAAATCATGAACATAAAAGATAACGATTGGTACGATGTACGTATACCACAATATCAAATTACCTAACCATCACATGTTCCCTCCACCCTACTACCAAACCCCCACCCCAAATCATGTTTTCACCAAAGTATCCAACTACATCAAGCCCTCACTTGCGAACATGCCCTGGCATTGATATGGTACACCAGTCCAATTAACTTCTGAACGTTAATTATATTATGACCCTAAAAAATAGATGAAAATTTAAACATCAAGTTGATTTCAGTAAACTCAACAACTAAGAGACGGTTAAATTCTATATGTTTTACAAAAATTAAACAGATGCATTTAAAGCAAACTAAGATGCATTGCTCGAATGTAAACACCAAGAAAAAACATGTATGTGTTGAAGCCAAAGCAACAACATGAAAACTTTAATACATTTATGAGTAAAGAGAACTCGTGTTTTAGGTTAATGGATGAAAAAGACCACACCCCCTCCAATAAAAGAAAAAAACACTTGCACTCAGGTGAAAATGAGTGTAGCTAGACTTATTTTTAACAATAACAATTTCTTTTATTTTAAATTTCGAATTAAGTCTCTCCTTAATCAACGCATAAATCACACTTTATAATCCCTCAACCATAAGAACTCTTTATTTCAAATTTCAAATTAAAACTCTCATTCATCATCAGTGTAGACAAAATCACACGTTTAATTCATTCCAAAAATAAAAATAAAAATAAAAAATAAAATCACACATTTAATGCAAATCCATTCATTTTTTTAGGAAATCTCTTGAATCCGCTCCAAACCGTGGAAAATAGCAAGTCAAGTCAAGTAAAAAAAAAAAAATCAACGCATTAAAGAAGAAATCAATCAACATTACTTCACTCCCTATAATCTCTTAACCATAAAAATTTATTTTATTTCAAATTTTAAATTAAACTTCTCCTTAATCAAAGCATAAATCATTCTCTACAATCCCTCAACTATAAGAACTCTTTCTTTTATTTCAAATTTCAAATTAAAACTCTCTGCAGATAAAATCACACGTTTCTTCCAAAAATAAAAAAAAATCACACATTTAATACAAATTCATTCATTTTATTAGGGAATCTCACGAATTTTCATAAAATTGACTACCCAAAATCACACATTAAATTCTTTTCAAAAATAAAATTGATTTGACCAAAACCCGAAAATTACCAATTAAATCCGCTCCAAACCAAGGAAAAGATAGTCATGTCAAGTCAAGCCAAAAAAATCATCGTATAAAAGATGAAATCAATCAACATTAACCCACTCTCTATAATCACTCAACCATAACAAATTATTTTATTTCAAATTTCAAATTTCAAATTAAAAATCTCCATAATCAACCCATATATCACTCCCTATAAGAATTCTTTCATTTATTTTAAATTTCAAATTAATACTCTCATACATCAGTGTAGACAAACCACACATTTAATTCATTCCAATAATAAAAATAAAAAGTAGAAAATAAAAACACACATTTAATGCAAGGGAATCTCGCAAATCCGCTCCAAACCCGAGAAATTGGAAACATCATCAATCAACAACCAAAAAAAATGAAAATTTAAAGAATGTCGTTTAAAAAAACACTCGAAACATAATAAAATCTAAAACAAAATAAATTGAAAATAATAATTTAAAAGGAACAAATGTAAGATCTTATACATAAATGCAACAGGCATTAGTAAATCCATGAGAACATAAAAATGGAAATAAGAAGTAAAAAAACAAATGACAACCACTTCAAAATCGGCAGAAAGTAAAACTAAATAAAAATGATAAAGTCAACAAAATATTAGAGACATGCTTACAAATTACGATTCTCCCCGTGTCTCTGTGAAAGAAAAATAAAAGAAAGACACAAAAATCATATACATAAATGGAGGAGGAACAAACCGAAATCATATTCTTGTACAACTCCATTACACACTTTCATCTACAATCATTAGCCAAACACAACAATAATATATTTTCTCAAAATATTATTAGAAATGTCAGAATAATCTTTTCAAGCTAACAATTTGATTTTGGGGAAATTTTGATTTTGCTGAGATTTTGATTTAAATTAGAGATATTTGAATATATATAGATTTTTGGTATCTAAAGTTAAAAAGAAAAAAGAATTTGAATTTTGAATTTTACATAATTATGAATTTTGAGTTTTGAATTTAAATAATAATTTTGAATTTGAATAATAATTACGAATTTAATGCTCTATTTTAGGAATAATTATGCAATAATTATGAATTTATTGCATTATTATGTTTTGAAATGAATTTTGAGTTTTGAATTTGAATATTAATTATGAATTTTAATTTGAAATAAAACGGGTCATGGAGCGGGTCGATTGGACTAATTGGGTCATTCAATTTTATTTCCTGTCCTAAATATATATATATATATATATATATATGTCAAATAATAACAAAGAGAATCAATCATTATTGAACGTGGATTAATCATCCACGTGTTTCTTGAGTGTGGATAATTTAAATAGTACTCCATGTCGCCATATTAGGTGAGTAAAGGTAATTTGTTTTCAAAGCTTGAGGGAACTTTTGTTGACACTAAGATTGACTGATTGAGCGAGAACATAAAGTTTGAATTATACATTTTATGGTAGTATTGTATTACATTATAAACTCTTCACACGTGGAATAGATTTTTTTTTCGTTATGAATCTCAGGGAAGACTAATAGGCATATCCTTTTTGAACATTTTCATTATCAAATAAAAAATTCATTTTATAAAATAGTGGACTTCATTCCACCGGCCAAAAAACTTTGCATAAAACGCCCATCTAAACTTGATTAATTAGGACTTGAGAATGCCTAGAGATGTCACCTGTTTGATTCTTTTCTGGGGCGTCATTTTGAAAGAGCTCTTGACCAGGACTTACCCCTGAGTATAAGTCAGACTCTGCAGGCACGACACGAGCCGAATTCCGCATTAGTCGGACCAGTGGGTTCCGGATACTGTGTTGTAGTTTGAGGGTGTAAGATGATCACCAATGCCTTGAATATCCTGCAAAATAGAAGATTCGGATCCTCTCGGTTTCGCGATAAATCGTTGTCCTTCTTAAATTATTCGACCCTTTTACTTGTCCAAGGTTACACGAATATTTAAGTGAGATATCAAACTGAGAGTTTCACCTTTAAGTCTGGACAAAGATCTTAAAGAGCACTTAGGATGTGTTTTGTATATATGACAAGATCAAAGATGCTTACTAATTGTTGTATTTTGTTTCAACAATGTAAACTTGCTTTTATAGCACTTAGATTTCTGAAAAAGAGCAAAGAGAATCGTCCCTTAAGTAAGAGACACCAAATGGAAAGGTTCCATTTGGTTGTACCCACTTAAAATGACCAAAGGACACCAAAAAATCAGTTTTCGGGCCACAGGCGGGCGCCTGTGGCCAGCCTGTGATCATCAAAAACCCGTCAAACTCTCTGTTCAACATTTAGGCATGATGAAACCTCACAGGCGGGCGCCTGTCACTCTATTTCACCAAAACCTGATTTTTGGTCCTTTAACTGGTTTTCAAGTCCTTTAAGTGACTTTCTCGACCTATACTTGCTTATTTTCCATCCGTATACTCATATACACTTATATAAGCATGCACTCCGCACCTCCAAACTTATAATTAAGTGTTACGAGTATATCCATCCTTGTACTAAACCCCGATTACCTCAACGGCTTGTGATTATACTTAAATCACCAACATTCGTCCCCCATTTAAGTGTAATCCTTGGTTTAGTTAAACAAATAGTCATAATATAAACCAACTCATTTTTCAATGAAAATATCACGAAGATTGAATTTCCACCTAGTATTATTACACGCAAATATTCGAGTATTGGGGTGTGACTAAGCATTGAACCCCTTTACACAATTTGAATACATGTACATAACACTACATATGAATTGAGACTACTCCAAAGTATTATACTTGATACCATTCTTTGTAATCTGGCCTTGTGTCCATATCCATTCTTGAGCATATAGAAAGCCAACCCAACTTTCCTTGAAGCGGCCATACTCCAAACTCATATAGGTGAATCTTTAATTACCGTGCACCTGCATTAGCACTTTTATAAGACTCATTAAGAAGATAACACTTCAAACTAATCTCACAGGTAAACAGCACATACCTTCGGGATTAATACATGTGCTCAAGTTTCCAAAAAACAGGCTTACCACATTGAATTTAGCCTAAGGCATTGTACCAAAGGGAAATTGGGCGTCCCATATTCAGAAACTTATACAGGTTGTAAACCCATCCCGACTACCGACTTTTGTAACAAGTCCTTAGCCAATCCTTTCGTCAAATGATCAGCCAAATTTCTTTGAGATCTCACATATACAACCGATATCACCCCGTGAGAGATCAACTCACGTACCGCGCTATGTCTAACGCCTAAGTGTCGCGACTTTCCATTATACACTTGACTATATGCTTTAGACAGTGTTGATGAACTATCACAATGGATAGATATTGGTGATATTGGTTTAGGCCATAAAGGAATTTCATGAATCAAATTCCTAAGCCATTCTGCCTCTTTACCGGCTGCTGCCACGGCAATAAACTCCGACTCCATAGTCGAGCTAGATATACATGTCTGTTTCTTAGAAGCCCAAGAAATGGCACCTCCACCTAAAACAAACACCCATCCACTAGTAGAAGAATGATCTTCTACATTAGATATCCAACTAGCATCCGAATATCCTTCAATCACCGAAGGATATGCAACATAAGTCAAACCAAAGTCTTTGGTAGACTTAAGATATCTCAATACACGAACAACCGCTCTCCAATGACAGTTACCTAGGTTACTAGTATATCTACTTAGTTTCCCAACTGCATAGGCAATATCCGGTCGTGTACTAGTCATTGCATACATCAAACAACCAATGACTCGTGAATATTCAAGTTGATTCACGGTTTCACCTTTATTAGGTCCAAGCTTCTCATGAGGCTCCATGGGAGAATTTGCCGGAGTACAATTTTCACAATTAAACCTTTTCAACACTTTCTCAATATAATGAGACTGTGTTAGTGAAAATCATCCCTGATTTCTCTTGATTTTAATACCAAGAATTACATCTGCCTCCCCCATGTCTTTCATAGAGAATCTAGAAGATAAGAGTTCTTTACACTTATCAACCTGATTTTGGTTCGTACCAAAAATCAACATGTCATCTACATATAGACAGATTATCACACCGTTACCGGTTTCATCAAATCTACTATAAATACACTTGTCTGACTGATTGAGTTTAAATCCACTAGTCAAGACAACCTCATCAAACTTTTGATGCCATTGTTTAGGAGCTTGTTTAAGTCCATACAATGATTTAACAAGTTTACAAACCTTATGCTCGTTACCGGGCATAATAAATCCTTCCGGTTGCTTCATGTATATTTCCTCATCCAAATCTCCATTTAGAAACGCTGTTTTAACATCCATTTGATGGATCACCAAGTTATGAATTGCAGCTAAGGCAATCAATAACCTGATTGAGGAGATTCTAGCAACGGGAGCATAAGTATCGAAGTAATCGATACCTTCCTTTTGCCTAAAGCCTTGTATAACTAACCGGGCTTTATATCGATCAACAGTACCGTCGACTCTCATTTTCTTTTTGAAAATCCACTTGCAACCTAATGGTTTGCAGCCTCGTGGTAAATATGTAAGAATCCACGTATTGTTACCCATTATGGAATCCATCTCGTCATTGATGGCTTCTTTCCAAAATGATACATCCTGAGATCCCATTGCCTCAGAAAATGTCCTTGGATCATCCTCAATATTGTAACAATATGAATATTGATATCCAACTTCATTTCTCGAACCTTCCACCAAATTAAGTAACAAAATCTGGTGGAAATGTTTTCGCTATTCTAGCCCTCTTACTTCTTCGAAGTTCAGAAGGCTCAACTTGAGAATCACTATTCTCCACATTCTCCACTCCAACTATTGTAGGAGCAATATCCTTTGGTCTAGGAATAGAAGTAAATCTATTCTCATCAAAGATAGCATCACGTGATTCTATAACCGAATGTGCAGCCACAAAATCACTAGGTTCTATAACATAAAACCTATAAGCCTTTGAATGACTTGCATATCCAATGAAAATGCAGTCGATGCCTCTTTCTCCTAAAGTTTTAATTTTAGGATCGGGAAGTCTAACAACCGCCCTGCAGCCCCAAACTTTTAAGTAATTCAAGTTTGGTTTCTTTTTGAACCAAAGTTCATACGGGGTAGCAGAATTCCTTTTATTAGGAATTCTGTTTAGTAGATAACAGGCCGTTAACATGGCCTCACCCCAAAATCCACTGCTCAATCCCGAGTAGGATAACATGGAATTTACCATCTCTTTTAGAGTACGGTTCTTCCTCTCCGCAATGCCATTTTGTTGTGGCGTATACGGTGCAGTAACCTCGTGTATAATACCACACGACCCGAAGTAGGTTGGATCATAGAATTCTCCACCTCTATCGGTACGAAAACGTTTGATACTTGAATTTAATTGCAATTCAACTTCACTTTTATAAACTTTAAACTTATCAAGTGCTTCGTCTTTTGTATTAAGTAAATATACATAACAAAAACGAGTACTATCATCTATAAAAGTAATCATATATTTCTTGTTTCCCAAAGATGGTGTGGCATTAAAATCACACAAATCACTATGGATAAGTTCTAAAATTGTAGACGATCTTTCAACACCACGAAATGGTTGTCTTACAATTTTATTAAGCATACAAGTAGTACACTTATCCATATTGATATCAAAAGGGGGAATCAAAGCATTTATACACATAACATGCATACGTTTGTAATGTACGTGTCCTAATCGTGCATGCCACAACTTTGAAATATTAACATCAGAAATATGCATAACTTGATTAACTTTATTATTAACAACATTAAGCATAAACATGTTATTACACAAATAACCAAAACCAACAAATACACCATGTTTTGACAAAATAAACCTATCGGACTCATAAACTTGTTTGTAGCCCGATTTACACAACAAAGCACCCAAAACAAGATTTTTTCGAATGCATGGCACAAATAAAACATTAAATAGTTTTACTGATTTTCCAGAACTGAAATTTAAAGTAATAGTTCCTACACCACTTATTACAGCCTTCGACTCGTTTCCCATCTTTAAGATAGATCCATCGTTCACTGGTTCAAAGTCTTCAAACCAGCGTCAATCTTTGCATACATGTCTTGTTGCTCCCGAGTCGATCCACCGCGTAACATCATCATCCTGCATATAAAAAGCTTCAGAAATAAATGGCACATAATTCATAACCGAATTAACACCATAATTAACATTCTGACCTTGATGATGTGGTGGTCCTTGGTCTTTCGACCCTTGCTCTGGACCCTTGCCTTTACCATTCTTTCGAACTCGGCAATCAGCCTTGTAGTGTCCTGTCTCACCACAAATCCAACAGGCCCCTTTTGGCCTTTTTCCGGATTCTTTGTCATTTGACTTTTTCTTTTTCTTGCCATGGTATTTCCCTTTGTTAGTTTTAGAACTCTCCCCAGCCTCCATCACATGAATGGAAGTGGATTCATCAATCTCCTTGCCCTTGGTTTTAACCCCCTCCTGCGCCCTGAGGGATTCCTCAATGCGCAGATGGCTACCAAGTTCAACCAAGGAGAGTTCTTCCTTTTTGTGTTTTAACATATGCTTAAAGTCTTTCCATGATGGTGGTAGTTTGTCAATGATACTAGAAACAGAAATGGCTTCATCCATTTCCATTTTGTGTTGTGCAAATTGGCCTAAAATGCGTTGTAGTTCATTGAATTGTTCCATTACAGATCGTGAATCTACCATCATGTATTTCATAAAATTACCAACTAGAAACATTTTAGCAGATGCAAATTCATTTAAATACTTATTTTCTAGTGCATCCCATAACTCTTTTGCAGAAGCAAAGTTTTGATAAATGTCAAATAACGAATCAGACATACCATTGACAATGTGACCACGACAGATGTAGTCATCATTTTCCCATTTGTTCCGCCTTCGCAATTCCTCCAATGGTGCATCATCATCGACTTCTGGTATCTCTGTGCTAAGAACATATACCACTTTCAGTGTTGTGAGAAGGAAATGCATCTTCCTTTGCCACCTCAATCAACTCCTTCAAACTTGTCTAGTTTCCCGAAATTCATTATCAAATCCTTTGCATTCACCATTGTGATCAAAACAATAATTTAAGAAGAATGTTGTAGTTTGAGGGTGTAAGATGATCACCAATTCCTTGAATATCCTGCAAAATAGAAGATTCGGATCCTCTCGGTTTCACGATAAATCGCTGTCCTTCTTAAATTATTCGACCCTTTTACTTGTCCAAGGTTACACGAATATTTAAGTGAGATATCAAACTGAGAGTTTCACCTTTAAGTCTGGACAAAGATCTTAAAGATCACTTAGGATGTGTTTTGTATATATGACAAGATCAAAGATGCTTACTAATTGTTGTATTTTGTTTCAACAATGTAAACTTGCTTTTATAGCACTTAGATTTCTGAAAAAGAGCAAAGAGAATCGTCCCTTAAGTAAGAGACACCAAATGGAAAGGTTCCATTTGGTTGTACCCACTTAAAATGACCAAAGGACACCAAAAAATCAGTTTTCGGGCCACAGGCGGGTGCCTGTGGCCAGCCTGTGATCATCAAAAACCCATCAAACTCTCTGTTCAACATTTAGGCATGATGAAACCTCGCAGGCGGGCGCCTGTCACTCTATTTCACCAAAACCTGATTTTTGGTCCTTTAACTGGTTTTCCAGTCCTTTAAGTGACTTTCTTGACCTATACTTGCTTATTTTCCATCCGTATACTCATATACACTTATATAAGCGTGCACTCCGCACCTCCAAACTTATAATTAAGTGTTACGAGTATATCCATCCTTGTACTAAACCCCGATTACCTCAACGGCTTGTGATTATACTTAAATCACCAACATACCGGAGGCTTTAAGCAACAAAAAAAGAACTTGATTAATTAGTTTCATCTGGATTAATCAAGAATTATTTATTATTATTATAATAATAATAATAATTATTATTATTATTATTATTACAGTGAAACCCCGAAAATTTTTTAAGTTTGTCATTTTAATAATAAGAGATTTTTCCATTAAAAAAATAATAAGTGATTTTAAAGATTAATATATCACCGACAAAGATATGGTTGAACGAGATTGTACCTATTTTAATTTAACGGATAATTATGAAGAGATATTCGATAATCTGTTAATTATGGATATTGTCCTGAAATTAAGGATTTTTTTTTAGTGGGAAAATTTAAGGATTTTGATTGATATTCGATTGACACAAATAATACATAAATATTCTTTAACAAAGATTGTTTTATCGTGTGTTATACATCGAACAATTATACGAGGGCCAAAAAAAATATAGAATAGCTGACAGCTCTGGCTATTGGAAAAAAATGAGAGAACGGCTGCGGCAATGAAGAAAAGGAGAAGGGAGAAAATAACAAGGAAAAAATATTGATTTGTTCACCGTTTGATAAATATTTTTTAGTCTGCTTTACGAGTGGTTTACGGTGTTTATGAGAAAATGACGGAGGATCAAAAAAAGGAATTGTGATCCGGTGTTCCGAATTAGCTGATCGAAGTAGTCAATTTGAGGAATAAGTGTTGTTAGTTGATATACGGCTCATAGGTTCGGCTCGTCATTAAGATAAGAAGTTCTTCTGATCAAAAGGATTCGTCATTGATTTAATATTTTCGCTTTTAGTTTGTTTTAATGCTGTTTCCAAGTTTGCACGTAATTCGTTACTTTAGGGTTATGTGTTGCATCTTGCCGGATACTATGGAAACATAAACTGAACCTGGAACCACCCTTGTCTACATGCATCGACTTTTCTCCCTGACGCATCAAGGTAGGCACAATTAGGACAGGAACAGCCTATGGCAGCGTTGCAGTGAAATAAATAGGTTTACGCAGCAGTGAAATAAATAGGTTTACGCAGCAGAATTTAAAATTTTTAGTTCTTTTTAACATGGATTGACGCGGTTTAAACAATAAACAAAGAGAAAATAGACATTATGTCATACTAGAATGCCCTATAATCGATCGATGATTTGTCTACGGTATATTTGTGCACGGTGACGATGACAAATTATGTCACCTTAAAGATCCGGGCTTTTCCTTATGTTATTGATGAATAATCAAGAACCCTAATGCCAAGAACGAAGAAGGGGTTTTTTATGTTTACGGCTGGGTCTAAGTGGGATTCTTAGAGTGCCTACGTATCCTGTTATTATTCCAGGAATCAAGCCTTACGTAGTTCCTGGAACGTTGTATTTATAAGGACAATGCATGACCTAACCCTCATATGAGTCGGTTTGTTGCTATTGTCATATTTACCCTTAATTGGGCTTTACCCCTTGCCCAAGTTATCCTGTGGATATTCGGCCAACGTAGCTGGTGTGGACTCTGTTCTCGATATCGATCTGCCCGACCTGGGATGATCGACTCCTGGAACTCACGTCCTGCACTGCCCGTAAGTCGATAGTCGTGACCTCGAATCCCTAGCCATACTTCAGGCTCGAGGACCGACATGCGTGCCATGGCTTTCAAGTCGATAGTCCGACTTGCACGCCTTATCTGGCTTGTGTTCCCTGGTAAGTATTCATTCCATAAGGTCCACTCGATGATGATATATCGAGGTGCGTAACCCGGTATCGTCATAAGCCCCCCAGACCTGAGAGAGGCGACTTACGTTGTCCGAGGTCAGATCTGCCAATTTGAAATCGTCTTCGAGTTGGACTAAAACTTGGGCGGGAAATGGTGTAACCGCTTCGTATGCCACCTGTCTCCCTGGCCAATCGCAGCCATTCGTTATGACGTCAGAGCGCACTAACGTTTCGTCTTCTGCCATAAATGACGTCGTCCTTGATTCTCGCGATATCTAGGGGTTATAACTGCTGGTAACCCCCCTAAACACGTCTTATCATTTATCATTTGGCAACTTAAACGCATAAAGAGGGGGAGGAGTCCAGACGGTGCTTCCTACTGCCATTCATTTCCTTCTTCAACCCCAGAAAAAGCAAGTAAGCAACTTTATCTTTCTTTTTCCTTCTTCTTTCTACCGCATTTGCTCAAATCTGTCCATGTCTAGTAGTACAACAATCTCCGATAGGATAGAGGAGTCCCGTTCCGGTGATCAAACACAAATATCTGCCTCCTCCGATCAACCTCTACACTCAAATCCTCAGGGGCCCTTAGGCACTATCAGGGAGCCCAAGAAATTGTCCACCAGAATGGACGGAAAGGGGCCGAAGGGATGCGTTTCCTGTCTTACCATGGATGACCTTAACCAAATACGGCGGAGATACGACCTTTCCAGCCCTCAAGTGGTGGCTCAACTTCCTTCCGGCCAGCATCAATTTGCCGATGAGCCCCCAGAAGGGTTCTGTACGGTCTATGACGATACCGGGTTACGCACCTCGATATATCATCATCGAGTGGACCTCATGGAATGAATACTTACCAGGGAACATAAGCCAGATAAGGCGTGCAAGTCGGACTATCGACTTGAAAGCCATGGCACGCATGTCGGTCCTCGAGCCTGAAGTATGGCTAGGGATTCGAGGTCACGACTATCGACTTACGGGCAGTGCAGGACGTGAGTTCCAGGAGTCGATCATCCCAGGTCGGGCAGATCGATATCGAGAACAGAGTCCACACCAGCTACGTTGGCCGAATATCCACAGGATAACTTGGGCAAGGGGTAAAGCCCAATTAAGGGTAAATATGACAATAGCTACAAACCGACTCATATGAGGGTTAGGTCATGCATTGTCCTTATAAATACAACGTTCCAGGAACTACGTAAGGCTTGATTCCTGGAATAATAACAGGATACGTAGGCACTCTAAGAATCCCACTTAGACCCAGCCGTAAACATAAAAAACCCCTTCTTCGTTCTTGGCATTAGGGTTCTTGATTATTCATCAATAACATAAGGAAAAGCCCGGATCTTTAAGGTGACATAATTTGTCATCGTCACACGGGTCGCCCAATAAGTGTTCGGCATCTACCGTTGACCCATACGAACCTACTATCGGAATCCTTGCTTGGATTGCTAGTGGAAAAACTCAGCTGCTAGACAGACTTTTCCTCTCTCTCTCAAACTCTCTTCTAGGAAGCTCTATTATTCTCTAAAACAATATTACTTGTGTAATTGTTATTATACCAAAGAACTTGACACCCTCGCCTATTTTATAGGTGAAAGTGGTGCCCCGTATGTCTCTCAAAACCCCATGTTGAAGGTTCCTACTTGAAGTGGGTAGAAATAAAACTTGTCCCAAGAAAAATAAATCTCCTTGATTGATTTACCATTTATTTAATATATTATATAAAATAATCCATTAATTAAATTACAAATGCCGGAGGCAACTTTAGAGGGGGTGAATAAACATTTTGCTTATATAAAACAAGCTTATTTCTTTTAGAGATTGATAACCTCACTGATAGTTTAGACTACTGTCAGGATCAATGCGCAGTGTGATCCAGATGGGGTGAATGGATCACGATCACTTCTTCCCTAATTCGATTTATGCAGGACTCGGAGTGTGTTTCTACCGAGTGCATTCAATGCATTAACTATATATATCTGTGAATCTATTATCAATGTCAATAATTGACTCATTAGGTTTGGCTTGAAAAGACTTGTATGCATGACTGAGTTGACATATTTTTGACTTCTTAATCTTACTGGTGCCATCATGCCTTTTAATGAACGTCTCCCAAATATCTTAATTGGCAGATTCGCATGCGGAAACAACTCGGTTTTTGGAGGGACTCAAAGACTTAATCAAGATGGCAACAACTTTTGTGTTCAAGGACATCGTTTTGAAGTACTCCAACTCAAATTCGTCTTCTTCTTGGCAACCTTCGAGGTAACACCTCCTTCCGTGATACAATTCACCGGAACCAAACTTTATTAATAATCACCCATAATTGGTAGTCGTTTGTTGGTTGTGTGTCATCATGGAACGCTTTCATTAAATAAAACCAAAACCGTAAAAATACGAGGGCCTTACCAAAGATAAGCCTCCTTAGGGTCATGGGACTATTTAATGTAGTCATGCAAGGTGATTACAATATGAAAATACAATGCAAGTGAATGCAAATTATCCAAAATCATGTATGTGAAGTGGTTTGTGCAAACACTTGTTAATAGAGCTTGATGTGTAGGAGATACTAAAAGTGCAAAACAAACTTACGCCAAGATCAAGGTAAAATCAAAGAAGAGTATAAAAATATAATTAAGCACAAGTACGAGGGATCACTAAAATCAATACCAAAGTTTGATCACTAGGTGACTCTGCTCTGCTACAAATTGTTAGGAACTAAGCGCGGTGTGATCTAGAGGGGGATGAATGGATCACAGACACTTTTCCTAATTCGATTTATGCAAGACTCGGAGTATTTTTCTACCAATTTAATCCTAATTAACTATGTCCCGGAAGCAAAAACATGATTAAATGAACTGAACGGTTTATACATATGTGATCAGAAATAGTTAACAAGAAAACCAATAGTTATAGTCAAATATGTCGTTGATTAAAACTCAGGTTGATATGCAAATGCAGTGTAATCAAACAAGCTGGTTCAAATTTATCAAGAAAATGATTAAGGATCAGGTTGACAAAACCAATTAACTGATTACTTGAATAGCAGTTTATTAGCAAACAGATTATATAACTGAGACACTAAAAGGTTGTTACAAAAGATTCAAGAACAGTTAATACAAAAATGCAAAATGCAAAGTCCAAATGATTACAATCAGATTTGCAAAAGTTTTCTCAGTCAAGTTCAATATTAAATAATCACATAATTACTGCAAGAACAACATATTTCAAGGGCGTTGACTTACAGACAAGTCAGACACTACATATGCAGCATATTATAAAGATACAACAATTACACTAGTTCAGCAGACCTAGGATACAAGCAAATGGCTGATCAGACTAAGCTGATTACTCAGCTAGTCTCCATAGAAGATAGTCAAAGCCAAAGGCTGAGACTATTTAAACAGTACGTAAATAAATGCTAAGAACAAAACAATCAGTAGATCAGCAGCACGAGAATACCTAATCCCTATTACAAAGTTTTATTACAGATACTGCAGATACGAAAATATAGCATACAGAAACATGTTGCAGTTGAGCAGGTTTAGCAGACCATAAGCAGGTCAAAGATACAGACTGAGCCGTGGTGTACAACAAAGGTGTAATGCAGTAGATTGATGCACAAGATAACAGGAGCAGCAGGTGTAAATACACACAATGCAGCAGGGTCAAGTGCACAAGAGTTCAGCAAATGCTCAAGTGCAGTATTCTGCAAGGCAAACACAAGATTATGCAAGGCAATTCAAATTCAGTGAAATATGAGGAATTTGCAACAAAAGCACAGCCAAGCACACAGACTCACAAACACTGAATCAGCAATGAAATCACTAATTCAGCAGACCACAAAAAGGGGTAAAGCAGGAAATAACAGACCACCTTAACCTTGATCAATGCTACTAAAACTAAACTGACCCTAGACTGTGTACTTTAGACCAACTTTCCACCCTTGGACCACAATTCTCCCATAAATGAGTTAGTCTAAAATATCCACAGTCAACCACAGTTTTTTTTTTCCAAACCTGTAATTTTATTCATTGAAAGAAAATATTACAAGGTTTGTGCCACCATGGCCTCCTCAACACCCATTGTGTCATCAATATATACTACCTCCTTAAAACCCTAGTCCGCAAAACCCGGTGTAGGAAAAAAAAAAACGGGTGCTAGGGAAAGAGTATAGACCCTATACATTGGCTAAACCCCATCCATCCAAGAACATAAAAAGGTGATTGACGGACGTTTTCTAGACTATTACATCCTTACCGGCAGTGTACCGGGTCAAATTGTAGTGCTAGTATGGTGAGTCAGGTGTCGAATCCTCAGAGAACGTGGTAATTCTTTTAAGTGTGGTTAAACACCAAACAGCTATTATTAACTTGATCTAAATCGCAGTTTATCATACGAGTCACTACTATACTAATAAACAGAAAATAAATGCATAAACTAAAACTAAACTAATATAATATATATAAATACATAAATATATATAGTAATACATAAATAGTTATATATATATATATATATATAGATACCAATATATTAAATACTAATAATTATTATAGAACTAGCCAAGATATATGTAATTGAATTATTCAATCTTTTTAGTTTAATGGATGTGCTCGTTCTTCCTTTTTATTAGGTCCAATTGAATATGTGAAACGGTGCACTCCTCAACTCAACAGTTTCCTCTCACACGAGCGTACGAAACTGTCATATGTCTCATCAACTGTCCAATGTCATCCAAAAGATTGGGTACTCCGTTTTGTCATGCGGTCAATGTTAAGGATCTTGATCGAACGGGTGAATTAACGTAATTAGATCTCGAGTACAGATGATTTCAAGAAGTGTTTCTCTTTTCAAAAGATAAAACAATTCTACCCCCGGGTAGGAAATAGGATTCCGTTGTCACATTTTCACTCGGCCATTTTTACCCTCCGGTTTTTCTACCTTTTTCTCATATCCTAACTTCACCGTTTAGTTCGTCATTAGGTTATGGTGCGATTCATATTGGTTAATTACGTCAATACGAATATTTTCAATACATTTCAAGTAGAAAAAGATTCATCAAATTCAATTTTAATCAATTTTAGTTATAGTCATCATCCATTTTACCAAAAAGATCGAAATATTTCAATTACATATCTTGGCTAGTTATAGATTTAGCCTACTAACATTATAAAGAAAAACATAAAAAACAACAAACATAAAACTTTAGAATATTACCAGGTTACAACTGCTGATTTAGAGGCCGTATTCTCCGGAAATTACAACAACTTCTTCAACATCGAACTCCCGATAACCGTCCAAGCATTACAACGATACTACGGCTTCTACATTATTTATGGCATAATGCCTACTAATATATACATTACTACTACTAATTTAAGAGATTAGAAGATATATATAAGCTAGTATATATATATTGGTACCCCCTTCCAACAGCCTGCATGAACGCTGTATTTATAGGAGAAATTTTCAAGGCCGGATCGATCCGGAGTTAGGTCGGATCGATCCGGGAATAAAAAATATTATCTCCCAGGCTTATCCTCTGCATAACCACATATTAATCATCATTATGTTTCCTTATCAGATAAACCGGATCGATCCGGGGTTAATCCGGATTGATCCGGGTAGCATTTTTCCAAATCTTGATCTGAAACTTGATAAAATCATAACTTGAGCTCTGGATCTCCAAATGACATAATTCAAGAAAGCATTGGAAAGATCTTTAAAAGATCTATAACTTTCATGCAGGACTCTTCTTCAGAAAATGCCTTTTTGATGGGCCATTTGTTCGTCGAAAATATAATTCGATAATAATACTACGAATCGATGATCTACTTGAATTCTTAATCTCGTGGCACTTCCTTACTTCCTTCAAAAGACATGTTTTAACTTCAAAAAGTGTCGTCACTCGGGGTTTTGGTTTATCTAAAAATCTGCAATAAAACACCAAAAATACCCACGTAAATCTGACACGACACTCCGGTTACTAAACCGGTACAAAATTTATAACTTTTTATTACTTTTACTAGATTTTTATATTATTTTAGACTTATTCATAACTATTGATATTACATAAGATTATCGTTATAAATTCTTATATTTTATATAGAAAGAGTTGATAAAATATATAAAATATCGTAATTTTTATCATATAAATGTTATACATCAACTACTCCCCACTTAGCTTTTTGATTGTCCTAGAGCAAAATAAGCGGTAATATATAAAAATTACAATAAAAATGATATACTTGTTAGATTAAATTTCAAGTCAGTAAAATATCATTTCAATATTATAAATATATTAATTATATATTTCTTAGAAATTAACAAGATAAAAAGTGTATATAACTTAGATAAATTATTTATCAAATATCATTTAAATGAAATTCTACATAATTTACTTAATAAATATAATTAAAATTCTAGAATTATTCTCCTATCTCAACTTATATGAAATATTTGGAATCAAGGACTAAGTCAAGTAGTTGGCAAAATGGCTTATAACGTTTTAGGCTCAGGGTGTTGGTTAATCGAAATGATAGAAAAGGAAATCAAAAGAGAAAGAAGCAAGTCGTACGTACTTACACCTTCATATTTTTGATCAAAAATATCTCGATTAATAACATCCTAATATTATTTCACCTATTTTTCAGATTTTCTCTCTCTTTTTTTTTATTTTTTTTATAGAATACTAACATACCCGAACTCATTACCAAAATCGACTATCTTGCAAGCGTCATGAGGTGAGATCGAATATATTAATACCTATTTAACTTTTCCAATCTCAGCATATACCACTCTTTTGCATCGATACTTAGCTTTTATGTCATCATCTCCTTTCATAAGTACGTACAAACTCGTGGGAATTTTAGGAAATGTAGACCAAAATAGGCTAAGGGTCGGTTATAATTGGTTTAATCACAAATGGCTATTTCGAGTGAGGTCTGGCCACTCTATTTGGCTGAGGTGGGGACAAAAATTGGAAATTTTATTCAGGTAGGCTATTTGGTTATAGCTGATCAAAGTTATGCCAAAATCGTCATCCCTAGTCCGATTCCATATTCATATTTCGTTTTGAAAAGAAAATTATTCTAACATTTCATTATAGATATAAGTATATTTGCTAAATTTCATAAAAAAAAATACTCGATAATATTTATGTATAGTTACATATACTTAAAATCTTATAAAAATCTAAAACTGACATATATAATATAATTATAATATATCTAATTTACTTTACTTAATTAAAAATCTATTCTTACCAATTTATATTATTTTTATTCATATTAATTATATATTATCTACTTAAATTTATTCAAGAAAAATTAAACTAAGTATTAAGCAATTAAGTATAAATTTATATGAAAATTTTTAATTTTTATTTACTAACCTAACTCTACTCCCCACTTACGAAGTGGCATCGTCCCGATGTTCAGTGAGTATTAAAAAAGTAGGTTCAAAAAAAAATTAAAATTTTATATGATTTTTTTTTAATAGCTTTATAAAACTTACTAAAACTCAATAAAACTTAATAAAACTCTTTATAAAACCTTAATAATACTTCTACTAATTTTATAAAATTAAAACTTTTAAAAAATTTTATAAAAATTTTTATAAAACTTTAAATAATTTCATAAAGATCCTCTATATAAAATTTTCAAAAGTTATATAAAAAAAATTTAAAAAATAAAATAAAATATTAAAACTTATAGGGGTCCTAATTCCGCTATTTCTAAATCTTCCAGAGTTCTGATATAACGTTCTATCAACCTAACTTTGAGAAATGAGGCGTTTGAATTTTGTCTTTGACATCCATCGGGATTTTCGGATAACCACCTAATCGTTCCCTTCTTAACAACATTCAAACACTCATCCTGAGATTTGGTTGTGCTTTCTCCACATTTCCCATTATGCTCACTTTTTCCACAGATTCTGCATCGCATTAAAAACTTTGCCCTTCTCTTTATCGAACTTCTCGATTTTCCATTACATACTTCTTTCAATCTGATCTCTCTCAATAATTGCTTGTTTTTCTCAAAAACTAAAGCTTCTATTGTAAACGCGACATCTTTATCAAGGCCTAACTTCAAAAGCAAAACAAAAACTCCTAATCTATCTAAAAAAGGCATCTAGTTCTTTTACGTCTGTCCGGTAAAAGACGAAACTAGTTTAAACATATAAAACACAGAAAAGTAAAGTAAAGAAAGATAGCACCGGGGATTCGGCTGAACTTAGTTTTCCTGCTTTTTTAGTTTTGCGGAGGATCGATTAGCAACATTACTTCCTTTTTTAATGAGATCCCTTCACCTTCCACAAATAGCTTTACCCTGTGGCCATTGGCTATAAATGTTGTATTTCCATCAGTTAGTTCAACAGCTCTAGATTTGTAAACCCTTGTTACTCTAAATGGACCTGTCCATCTTGATTTAAGCTTACCTGGAAATAACTTTAAACGTGAATTGTACAATAACACTCCATCACCTACATGGAACTCACGACTATAGATTCTCTTATCGTGAAAAGATTTCGTGCATTCCTTGTAGATTCGAGCGTTTTCATAAGCATCAAGACGAAATTCTTCTAGTTCTGTTAACTGAAGTAATCTATGATCACCGACAGCCTTAGGATCAAAATTCAAAAATCTAATAGCCCAAAAGGCCCGGCGTTCTAATTCAACTGGGAGATGACAAGATTTACCAAAAAATAGTTTGTAAGGGGAACAACCAATTGGTGTTTTAAAGGCTGTTCTGTATGCCCATAATGCATCATCCAGTTTCTCTGCCCAGTTTTTACGATTTGAGTCCACTATCTTTTCTACAATTCTTTTAATTTCTCTATTAGACACCTCTACCTGACCACTGGTCTGCGGATGATAGGGTGTGCCTAACTTATGTGTTACACCATATTTTTCGATTATCTTGGTAAATGGTCTATTGCAAAAGTGTGACCCTCTATCACTAATGATAGCCCTCGGAATGCCATACCTAGTATATATATTCCTTTTAAGGAACCTTATGACAACTTTGGTATCATTAGTTGGAAGAGCTTCAGCTTATACCCATTTTGAAACATAATCTACCATTACAAGAATAAATCTTTTTCCAAAAGATATAGGGAAAGGTCCCATGAAATCTATACCCCAAACATCAAACAATTCACACTCTAAAATCGGTTGAAGAGGCATTTCATGTTTTTTCGATATATTTCCCCATTTTTGGCATGATTCACAAGATTTCGCATATTTATATGCATCTCTATATAGTGTAGGCAAAAAAAAAACCACATTGTAAAACTTGAAAAGCAGTTTTCCATCCTCCATGGTGACCTCCTGCCTCACGATCAAGGCAAAACGATAAAATACTTAAAATCTCATTATCAGGCACACATTTTCTGATTATCCCATCCGAACATTTACGGAAAAGGTCTGGTTCTTCCCAGTAATAAACTTTTATGTCGTAAAAGAATTTCTTTTTCTGTTGCCAAGTCCAATGAGACGGAATATAATCACAGGTAAAGTTATTAACGATATCTCCAAACCAATGTGACATTTCCTTAGAAGGAATTCTATTCTTTAATAATTGCATGGCTGAAGGAGTATCGATTCTAAACAGTTGTTCATCAGGAAATGAATCTTGTATTTCAATTCCCTTTCCTTCATTTTCCATTCTACTTAGATGATCTGCTACTACATTTTCACTTCCCTTTTTATCTTTAATTTCAATATCAAATTCTTGAAGTAAGAGAATCCATCTAAGAAGACGTGGTTTAGCATCTTTCTTACTTAGTGAGTACTTCAGGGTTGAATGGTCTGTATAGATAATAACCTTAGATCCAAAAATATACGATCTAAACTTATCTAAGGCAAAAATTACATCCAACAGTTCTTTTTCTGTAGTTGCGTAATTAAGTTGAGCTGCGTTTAATGCGTGAGATGCATAGTAAATTGCTTTGAGTACTTTGTTATCTCTTTGACCTAAAACAGCTCCTACAGCTAAATCACTCGCATCACACATAATTTCAAACGGCAATCTCCAATCTGGTGCTACTAGCACTAGTGCAGTAGTTAACCTCGCTTTTAGGGTCTGAAAGGCTTCCATACATTTACTATCAAAGTTAAAAGGTACTTCCTTTTCAAGCAAATGACTTAGAGGCTTTGCTATTTTTGAGAAATCTGCAATGAATCTTCTATAAAAACCTGCATGTCCAAGAAATCCTCTTAGAGTTCTTAAATTAACTGGTGGAGGTAACTTTTCGATTACCTCGACTTTAGCTTTATCAACTTCGATACCTACTTCAGAGATTCTATGTCCTAAAACAATCCCTTCTGATACCATTAACCGACATTTTTCCCAGTTTAAAACAAAATTGGTATCTTCACAGCGTTGTAACACTCGTTCTAAGTGCGATAAACATTCATCGAAGGAATCTCCGTATACACTAAAGTCGTCCATAAAAATTTCTAAAAACTTCTCGACCATGTCGGAAAATATAGCCATCATACATCTCTAAAATGTAGCTGGTGCATTACATAAACCAAACGGCATTCTTTTATAAGCGAAGGTTCCATACGGACAAGTGAAAGTAGTCTTTTCTCTATCTCCTGCTGCAATGAATATTTGTAAATATCCTGAATAACCATCTAAGAAACAGTAATACTTATGTCCACTTAAGCGTTCCAACATTTGCACTATGAATGGAAGTGGATGATGATCTTTCTTAGTATGATCGTTAAGTTTTCGAAAATCAATGCACATTCGATATCCGGTAATTTCTCTTGTCGGAATCCATTCATTTTTATCATTTTCCTTTACTGTGAAACCTCATTTCTTTGGTACCACTTGAGTTGGACTTACCCATTCACTATCAGATATAGGAAAGATTATCCCCATTTCTAATAGTTTAATAACCTCTTTCTTAACAATTAGCTGCAAATTCGGATTGAGGCGGCGTTGTGGCTGAATACAAGGTTTAGCGTCCTCCTTTAGAATAATTTTATGAACGCAAATCTCAGGGCTAATTCCTTGAATATCAGCTACTATCCAACCAAATGCTTTCTTATGCTTTTTCAACATTCTAAGTAATTGGTTTTCTTGTAGCTCAGTTAAGGTTGACGAAATAATAACTGGTAATAGATTATTAGTTTCAAGAAAAGCATACTTAAGATTTAAAGGAAGTGGTTTCAACTCTAGATTACTGGGTGGATCTTCTACTGAAGGTTTTAGAACTGGACCTTCCAGTTCTAATTCCAGATACTGATGCCATGGTGGTTTAGGACTAAAACTTCCTTTATTCAGATAAAGGATTATCTCTTTCATTTCAGTGTCCTTCTTATTCTCTTTATAGATAGACAATGTTAGGCATTCTTCTAATCAGTCTTCATAAGCTGGTAATTGAATATCATAGACATTGTGAATATCCTCTATAAAAGAACATGATTCTGGTGATTTGTATGGATGTTTCATAGCTTTGAATATATTGAAAGCAAATGTATCTTCGTTAACTCTCAGTATTAATTCTCCTTTTTGGACATCGATTAATGTTCTTCCTGTAGCTAGGAATGGACGACCTAGAATAAGTGGCGCTGAATATCCTTCTTCCATTTCTATGACTACAAAATCTACTGGGAAGTAGAATTTATCTATCTTAACCAATACATCCTCGATAATTCCTTTAGGGTATTTAACTGATCTATCTGCCATTTGAAGAGTCATTTCAGTATTCGTAAGTTTTCCTATGCCTAGTTTCTTATAATCCTCATAAGACATGATATTAATACTTGCTCCAAGATCACATAGTACTTTTTTAAACAAAAATCCTCCAATTTCACAAGGAATTGTAAAACTACCAGGATCTTTCATTTTAGGTGGTAATTTATGCTGTAAAATTGCAGAACATTCTTCATTGAGGCAAATATTCTCATATTCTTCTAACTTTTTCTTGTTTGATAGAATATCTTTCAGAAACTTTCCATAGGCAGGCATATTAACTAGAGCTTCGATAACAGGGATATTAACATGAAGATGGCGAAAAGTATTAAGGAAACGAGCATACTTCTTATCATTTTTTATTTTTTTAATTTGATCTTTAGGTGGGTAAGGTAAAGATTCTAAATCTATAACCATTGATCCCGAAGTCATTTTCTCTTTTCCTTTCTCCTTAAATCTTTGAGCGTTACTTGGTTGCCATGTATCATGATCTTGAAATTTTATCTTTAAAACCCTCCCTGAATCAATCTCTACTTCAGATTTTTTCAACTCTTCCTGTTTGTCATCCTTGTTTTCAGTATCATTTACTCTAACATGTTCCTTGAATAAATTTCTTAAATCTTCATCCATGGGATCTTTCAGAATCCTCGGGATTTTTACCCATTTCTCACCTTCATTTTCAGGTTCCATACTTCTATTTCTTTTCAAGAAATTTTCTATAATTTATTCTTCCTCATCAGTGAATTCATGTTCATCTTTAGTTTCATCATTCTTACCATCTAAATCATCTTCTACTTCATTATTTCCGAAGTTTTCTACTCCATTACTACCACAGAGTTTTCTACTTCTGGTAACTACAGCATTTGCCTCTCTCGGATTTCTTTCAGTGTTACTTGGTAATCCTCCTGGTGGTCTACTGTTTTTACGTTCACCTTCCCTACTCAAATGATCTTCCATATTTCTTAATGAGGCTTCTATCGTCCTCATTCTGGTATCATGGCCGCTCGTAGATGTTTTTATTGTACTCATATCTTTAGTGACTGTACCTATAGAAGTCATCATTGTTTCCATATTTTTAGCTTGAGTAGACACCACACCCATCATATTTTCCATTAGTTTCTCCCATTTTTCAACCCCTTCTGCAGGCTGAGTTGAACTTTGAGTTACTGGTATACTCTGAGTGGTGTGTTAGGGATAGGATCTGGGTAATGATTATAAATTCTGATTAAAGGTATCTCCCTGATAAACTTGATTATTAGACGAATTCCTATATGGAACTGGATATGGCGTTTGTCCTTGCTTACTAGGGTTTTCAGACCATCGAAAAGTTGGGTGGTCTCTTCTAATAGCATTAAACGAGTTTGAATATGCATTGTTCAAATTCCTATGCTGCTGAAGAAAACTTACCTCCTCTCTCGAATATCCTGTTGGTTCTTCAATCCCTAATGGCATATTATCCTGATTTGAGTATTCAGTGGGTGTACTATTTTCTGAACTTAGGTTTTTGTTAGATTGTAGGCCATCAAATTGCCTACTCAAATTCTCCAAATGTGTTAGAACTTCTGTATTAGATGTACATTCTCCTGCAAAAGCTACTTTTCTGGTGCTAGAACCGGTTTCCCACATTCTGTTATTTTTGGAAATCTTTTCTATAGCATCGTAAACTGTTTGTGCTTCACTCATCATTAAAGAACCACCACATGCATGATCTACATCCGCACGTGAGTCTTTTCGTAATTTACGACAGAAAAGTTGGATTTGCATATCTAAGGAATAACCATGGTCGGGACAAGCTCTTAACAGTTTTTTAAATCTCTCCCAGACATTCCCAAGCGTTTCTTCAGATCCTTGTCTAAAGTTAGCAACCTCGACTTTTAATTCCAAATTTCGTCCAGGAGTGAAATATTTTTTCAAAAATTCGGTTTGAATATCCTCCCAACTAGTCAGTGAGTGATGTGGAAGAGACATAAACTAATCTCGTGCTCGTCCTTTTAGAGAAAAAGGAAACATAGACATTCTCGTTAACTCACGATGAGTACCTTGACTTTTGGCTGTATTGCACAATTCTTCGAAAAGATAGAGATGATGATGTGGATCTTCATCATCATCTCCTAGAAATTGGGCTCTTGTGTCAATTAAACCAAAAAGATGAGATTTAATTTCGAAATTGTTCGCTCCTTCATTGGGTAAAAGAATGGGATTATTAGTCTGGTTTCTTCTTATGGTCTGATCACAGATAGGTCTCGGGTTTGGTGGGTTATTACGATTATTCTGGTTCCGATTCTGATTATTCCTATTATAAGGATTTTGATTATTATTAGGGTTAATAGGGTGTTGTGAGGAAACATAAGATTATGCAAGGCAATTCAAATTCAGTGAAATATGAGGAATTTGCAACAAAAGCACAGCCAAGCACACAGACTCACAAACACTGAATCAGCAATGAAATCACTAATTCAGCAGACCACAAAAAGGGGTAAAGCAGGAAATAACAGACCACCTTAACCTTGATCAATGCTACTAAAACTAAACTGACCCTAGACTGTGTACTTTAGACCAACTTTCCACCCTTGGACCACAATTCTCCCATAAATGAGTTAGTCTAAAATATCCACAGTCAACCACAGTTTTTTTTTTCCAAACCTGTAATTTTATTCATTGAAAGCAAATATTACAAGGTTTGTGCCACCATGGCCTCATCAACACCCATTGTGTCATCAATATATACTACCTCCTTAAAACCCTAGTCCGCAAAAAACCCGGTGTAGGAAAAAAAAACGGGTGCTAGGGAAAGAGTATAGAACCTATACATTGGCTAAACCCCATCCATCCAAGAACAAAAAAGGTGATTGACGGACGTTTTCTAGACTATTACAATCCTTACCGGCAGTGTACCGGGTCAAATTGTAGTGCTAGTATGGTGAGTCAGGTGTCGAATCCTCAGAGAACATGGTAATTCTTTTAAGTGTGGTTAAACACCAAACAGCTATTATTAACTTGATCTAAATCGCAGGTTTATCATACGAGTCACTACTATACTAATAAACAGAAAATAAATGCATAAACTAAAACTAAACTAATATAATATATATAAATACATAAATATATATAGTAATACATAAATAGTTATATATATATATATATATATATATATATAGATACCAATATATTAAATACTAATAATTATTATAGAACTAGCCAAG